>CM069591.1:42663854-42889134 GCA_035771175.1 Paratinospora sagittata | reverse complement strand
AGAAGATATTTTATGGTGTCCACTATTTCATGATAAAATAGTATGAGCTGAACTTGTCAAGAGTAAATGTTGAATGAGGAGATTCAGAGAAAGACCTTGAAATCCAAAGGGTTTAAGATTAATAGGACTAATATTGAATACATGAAATATAATTTTAAAGGGAATAAAAATATAGATGGAAAGATGGTGAAGATTGAAAGTCAAGAGATACCAATGAGTGAAAACTTCTGGCATTTGGCATTAGGAGGAAGAAATAAAAGATGTGTGAACCATGAAATCAAAGCAAGGTAGGTTAAGTAGACAGTGTTTCTAAGCATTACATGATCGACACATCTTATTGAAGTTAAGAGGAGAAAAAACCATCATTAGGTCAACCATGATTTACGGAACACAACGCTAAGGAATAAAAAACATCACATATTTACAAAATAAGTATAACAAAATAAGAATGTGAAGATGGATATGTGGTAAAAAATTCAAAGATAAAAAATTAACACATTTTAGAAACAGCAAGAGTAGCCTTAAATCTCACGTGGAGATAAAATAAGAGAGAATTGATTGATAGTTAATGATAATAATAAAAGCAATGGAAGACTAAAAATAATATCGATTGAGATATCTAAAAAAGATATAGTAACCTGTAATATAACTAACGACTTACTCACAGAGCACAGTGGAGGAAGCGAATTCATATAGTTGATCTCATGTAGTTGGGAAGTGAGTTGAGTGCACAATTTTTACATATCTATATTATATATTTTTTAAATTTCTATCACCTACGCATTGCCTCATCTAAGAACATTAAATCGCCTAAGCATCCCCTTAACAACTTGACAACACTTTTGAGTAGCAAGGAGTTTTGTCTTCAATTCCAAGGCATCTTACATAGGGTGTATGAAATTGGTTGCTAATTAAGGACAATGCTAGCTCCAATCCTTTCTCTTCACCATGGAACATTTACAGATAAATGATATATTATGTACTATAAATAGTGAACAAACAGCTACCAACAAATGACTATGGAAACCATAGTTGAATCCCAGCTTCATGTTCTAAATCAACAAACAAAAACATTTAAATCATGATGATTTGCTTTTTTTAATTTCTATATTGTTTATGTACTCTAGGAGAAATATCAAAGTCTACTTCTTTGTGCTTATCAACGGTCAATCCCTGGTGATCTAGGAGTTTGTGCTGACAAGATAAGATACCATTAGTAATTGAGATTGATTAATAATCGCCTCTAAAACTGAGTCTTACAAGAGCAAACTTGGAATTACAAGAAAACTCTGTTGTTCTCTTTTCTTTTCTTTTTTTTCATTTTTCTCTTGGTGAGGGAATTAAGGGGTGGAAGACAGTATGGGCCTGTCTGTAAATTTTAAATTCATACATGGGCATAATTTCATCAATGGATGACATTATTGAACCAAAACTGTTCACAAGCATAACAGATGAATTGCATTCCTCACTTGCAAAGAAAATCAAATAAATTTATACATTAAGAAAAAACAATTAGGATACATAAAGCAAATAGATAATTACACTAAAAAGAGAACAAATCATCATCACCTGAATCCCAATCCGACTGTGAATCTCCATCTCTATCATTCGATCCAGAAGAGCGACTGTCCCATTTTCCATGAACTCCTCGATTATAATTACCTGTATCTCCTCTAGTGGGTGGTGATGATCCATAGTCACTACGCCTGAAGTGCTGAGAAGATAAACTTCCAGGAATTCTTGGGCGTTCAGGTACATTGTTGGAAGCTTCCTCAAATTCGCTGTTTTGGAAGATTCATCAGATCATAACAAACTACAGCACGATAGCAGTAATAATAACTATGCAGATGTCAAAACACTTTCAGGAATAGTTATTGAATGATGAAAAGTGCTGTACTACAATGATTCTAAGAGCAAAAGAGACGCAAAACTGAACCGGCAAGTTAAATGGGTTGCTTCATACCTCAGAAGTGATGCATCGAATCCAGCTGGTAACTTTTTGCAAATATCCAACTGACTTAAAGATAAGAGGGTCTCTCTAGTGTATGAAAATTTGGGTTTCCTGAATTTAAAACCAAAAAGATGGAGAAAAAAATTACACCTGTTAAATGAAACCAAGCCGCCAACTAAAACAGTAAAACAAAATAAGGGTAATTACTTTGAATCACTGATAACTCCAACAACTTCTTCTGTTGAGGATTGATCGTCATTTTCAGCTCTCATTCTGGTATGCCTGGATAAGTCACTATTTTCACGGAGGCTGATCAATATGTGATCAAAATATATACTATCGACGGCGTGTGCCTGTGCCTGTGCCCAAGCCTTTGTCACATAAACTCAAATCCCCAAAAGAGCATTTCAAAAACCAACGCTCTATCCGCAAAATGTAAAATCAGTCGTTCTTCCTATATGAACTCCAGCTCAAAACCAACACGTACAAACTATCCAAATTCAAGTTACAATCCCCAACTGTCCTTGCCCCACACGACGATCATCACTTGGCAAGTCCGAATACATAATACACCTAAGAAAGTGAATCCTTCCAACATAAAATTCTAGCTAATTCTCAAGAAAAATGCCAAAAACTCTACACTAAATGAGGATTCCCATATTGGAAACTAGCTCAGACAAATAAACAAGAACCACACCTTTCATTAGCAATCATTCATAAAAGATAGTTAATCTCATCTAACCCTATATCTCGCATTCTTCCGTGAGCAAGAGAGCTTGCTGCTCGACCAAAAGATCTTGAATCTCACCACGATCAAGTATAAAGAAGTATCAATATCCACAATTCTAGGGTTTCATCTTCTATCACCGATTGAATCTGAAACTAGGGCAAATCTTCACTAAAAACAACGAGAGAAAAAAAGGGGCGAACAAGAACTACCTGAAGCAAATAAAATAAAAAAAAAGAAGATCAAATCACTCGTAACTATTGTTAAACAAAAGTGAGAATTAGGGTTTGCGTTTGATCAAGATTGAAGAGTCTTACCCTCTCTAATTTACAGAGGTTGAAGAGACAAAACAGAGAATGACGTTTCCCACCTTGGCCTCGAGCGAGAGAAAATGTAATGAAACGTAATTAACTACTTTATACGCAAAACATAGAGTAGCCGGAAATAGACAATAGAGTTATATATGTTCATTTTTTTGTGGAGATATTTGTTTTGTTTTCTTTACTTAAAATCACAGCAAATAGCAGCTAGGCTTCATGTGCCCGTAATTTAAAAATAATTGAAGCTGAGAAATTAGGAATTAAATGTTCAATTTTGAGGTAAAGTTGAGCTGTTAAAAAACAACTTAGGTGGTCTCCTATTGAAATTGATTATAATTGAATAGTGCTCTGTATCAAATTATTACTAGAAAAATGTTAGGGTCAAACATACAAGTGCCCTGCATCCATCTTTTTGTCGAGGTGCTCTAGGAAGCAATAGAAAAAAAGATAAATAAATTGTTAAGTTTTTTTTTTTTTTTGGGAGAAAGATAACCTTACTGAGAAGAAGAGAAAGGGGATATCTCCTCAAAAACAACATCAGTTATAACCGGTGGGATGTGACGCCCCAAAAATTATTTTCTCTAGCTCATAATCTAATTGTATTTTGTCCAAACTCTATGTGTTTATCTTGATATGTTTAGTGTTTATTTGATGGTTGTTTAATGTTCGTATATTTGATACTTGATAATATATATAAATATGTGTATTATAAATTATATTATGGGATCATAATTGCTGGGGTACGCTCGAGTATGAGGCACTCATCACATCTGCAGAGTGTGACAAAAAGGCCTTATGTAACGTCCTCTAACCATACAAGACACTAATCAAGAGATAGTAAAAATAATCACATCATGACCCAAAGTTGGGTTGCTTTTTTAGTTGCAGAACGATATATAGGTTATGGTTAAAGGACGAAATCTCGATTTTGAGTTTGTGTTCATGTTCCACCCCTATGTGCGTGTTACAGGAAGGGATTGTTCAATGTCACGTATCATTCCCAACTCCAGAATAGTCTCGTCCCACCAAAAGGGTCAGCGAGAATATTAGGAGGTAAAAGACCCAAAAAAAAAAAAAAATGATCACATGGTGAATCCTTTAACTTTTAACATTATAATGGTATGTATTTGTAATAATAGTATTGATTCAAATTCAACTGATTCCACACAAATTAGATATAAAAGCGAAAATCAATTGAACTTACTTGTTCAAACGATCGGACTGATTGAATTGATGGTAACTCTAGCTAAGTTGAGCTAAAAAAAAATGTTACAATTATTCTCCTAACCCAACAAACTTGAACGGGCCCAAGTCCAACCATGGTTTGTAATTGTAGCCCCTTATCCGTTCGCAACCAAAAAAAATTACGCTTCCTTCAGTGTCCTTACCCATCTAATAAATTCACGAATTTGCCATCATTTCCTATCCAAAACTACTACGATTGTACAGAGGGAATGGTGCCATAGTAATTATGGCTAAAACGACGGCTATTCTCTGACGCTTGCAGAATAGAACGAAGAAGAACTTGAGATATGAGAGGAAGAACAGAGCAATACAGCTCCTTCTCATGGCGTCGCCGGCGATTTTGCAGTCATGCTTTTCTACATTTCACGGCCGGTTTCCGATGACTCCGGCACGAGTTTCATCAGTAAACCCGAGAAATCGATGTGGGTTTTCAGTAATGGCTTCCTCAGGAATTGTTTTGGTGGAGAAATCTGAAGCAGAGAAGGTTCATCGTCTCAAAACGGTTTACTTAGACAAAATCGTTCCTCTTCTCAAGGAAGAGTTTTCTTATGCTAACATTAACGAGGTAAGAGAGAACTGTTTTCTGGTTATTGCAGCATTTAATTAAAAGGAAAAAAAAATATTCACATTTGGGGTTTGATTATGAGGTTGTGGGGGTTTATGTAGGTTCCGAAGATAGAGAAGATTGTGTTGAATTCCGGGATTGGAGAAGCTGCCCAGAATTCAAAAGGTTTGGAAGCAGCGCTAAACGATTTGGCAGTCATCGCTGGGCAAAGACCTGTGAAGACTAGAGCAAGGACTTCCATTGCCACTTTTAAGCTCAGGGAAGGTCAGACGGTGGGGATTGCTGTAACTATCAGAGGAAATGTGGGTAACTCTTTGATCTGATCAATTTTTTTCAAATTGTTTTGGTCTTGATGCCTGTGATATTTCTTGGTTTATTAAGCTGAACTGATTAAGTTGTTGTTGTCTGGAATTCATTCTTAATCCATGTTATTAGCTAAGCATTAATCTCTGCAGTTAGACCGGTTTCAATCGTTTGAAACATTGCAGAACTGAAGCAAATGCAACAAGTGTTAGTCGATAAGCTATAACCAGAACCAACATTAGGTTGGGTGAGTGGTTTTGGGTAAGGAAATGCCCTGGCTCGAATGCAAGTTCGAGTCCCACTCCATACAAACTGGTGTTGGGAATGGCGACTACGGTGTTTGTGGCTGTGCCAAGAAAAGCTATAACCAGAGAATCCCCAAAGCTTGATCCATCAAAAAATCTTGATTTTCAGCAGTTTTCATTCAAGTTGGTCTAGTGTTGGCAAGTGTGTTAGGATCTATTAGGGGTATAGATTTCAAGTCTGCCTATTTAGCTTCTAATACTATCATAGATTCTATAGGCTACTTCATTAACTTTTTTGTTTAAATTCAGGAATTTCTGATTACTCTCTGAAAGATGATGGGTCTTCAAACCTGCATGCAAAATCACTTGTATTAGATTTGAAGAGCCACTGTGGATTTCTCTGAAATGTATCATAGCTTCAGAGAGTAGAATTAGTGAGTGACATCTTAGTTATTATTTTCTGATTGCAGTTAGATTTGAATATTGCAGGTCATGTATTCATTTCTGGATCGGCTCATAAACTTGGGGCTTCCTAGGACAAGGGATTTCCAAGGTTTAAATCCTAACAGTTTTGATGGGCATGGGAATTACAGCATTGGGATACGTGATCAAAGTGTGTTTCCAGAAATCAGGTTCGATGCCCTTGGTAAGCCAAAGGGAATGGATGTCTGCATAACCACCACAGCTAAAACAGATAAGGAAGCTCAGAAGCTACTAGCTCTCATGGGGATGCCATTCAGAGAGGGTGGAGGTTCTGCTGTGTTGGTTCGTAAGAAGAAGCTTAAGGCTCATCATTTTGACTCCAAATCAAAATCGAGAGGTAAAGCACGGAAGAGGTAAAAGGAACAGATTTGTTTGAACAATACTTGTTTGCCTTGTTTCCACAAGTTGTCAGTCACCAACAAGAAGTGAAATCAAAAGGATAATTATGTAGCAACTGCGTTATGCATTGTGAGTGTTTTAGCACTTTTTCTTTGGTAGGGATGTGTTCAGCATTTTTGTTGTGCATTGTTTCTAGGATTGTGCAAGAGGGTACTATTTTATTTGATCTGGTTGAATTCTAGGGTTATTTGAAAAGGAAATGGATCTTGGAATTCTTGTCATTGTTTTTCCAATCTCATTGTTGGTTCTCTATCTGCTTGTCTGCGCTGGGGATTCAGGATGGCTCCATCTACACCATTCTTATGCTCCCAAATTTAGGCCAGTTTCTGGTTACTGCAAATAGGGTTCTTGTAAATTGTGTTGTGATCTTGGGTGCCTAGCCTATACTCTTATCAAAATACGTTTCGAATTAATTTTTTCAGTCTTTTAAAATCTATAATATAATCAGAACCATGGACAAGCAGAAATGATAGCAGACAACCCCAGCCACTCCAATCTCTTCCATATGGACTCTATGTGACCTAAAAGGAAGGTTTTTTCATCTGATTTTTGGGTTCTTCAAAATGCCATGACAATTACAATGTACCATTGTAAAGGCTTGCTGGTATTGATAATCATTAAAATGTTATTTAATTAATGCAACCAAAGAGAGGTGCAGATTATCCGCAGAGAGAGAGAGAGAGAGAGAGAGAGCATTACTTTATTTATTAACTCAAGACTGTTAGCTACACATGAAATCTCTGAGGGATAAATTCCGCAACAGAAACAGACGACTAAAAGTGGATTTAGAAGGAAGATGGAAAACTAAGAACTTGCTTACACTCCAGGTTCAAATAGCTGTACTACAGGACTAAACTGAGGCAGCTTGGGCTTGTAATGAGCTTTGCGCGATTTTGAGGGCTTCCTCAACAGATGATGCATTCTGAAGCTTTTGTTTGTCAACAAGTGGCTGACTCCTAGCAAGTCTAGGAAGCAGTTGAAATTCCTGAAAACCCGTAATAGTATGTAAGATTTCAAGCAGCATTGATCTACAACACGGTGTAGTTATTATGAACCATAGGATGCAATATTCCCATTGTTTGAGTCATTAAGTTTCAAACACAAGAATGAGACAATAGATGAATTTTGATCAGGAATAACAAGGATTACCTCAGAAGTGAAAAAAAGAAGAAGATAAAAAAACCAAGGATTACCTCAGGACTTCCACTTTCAAGAAGAACTCCTTTCAGCTTACCTGATATTCAGGAGAATGGTATCATGGACCTCTCATACATATGTAGAAAAGAAGGGGTAAAATATGGCAAAGTTGCTGCTATAGTATCAATGAAGATTACTTACCGGATTCTATCCAGAAAGTTGCTATCTTAGGATCAAAATTCCCAACTTCAACTGTCTCTCCAACTGAACAGGAACACAATAAACAGGGGTATCATCAGTTGACCAACTTAGTACTGGGAAATGAAACTTGGAGACAAATGCTTTGGGCAGTTACCGTTGTCTCCAAAAAATTGCCACCAAATTTTCCTTGGACTGCCTTCATACTCAAAGACCCTTGAGTAGAAATATGGAAGGTAATCATACCTGGATGTCAAGCATATCTCATAAGCACCAAACGTGTGTTGCAAGAGCTATTTGCAGCAAGCATATATGAATAAATTATGCTATAGCTGAGATTGATCCAACATACGTGTGAGTTTGAGCAGTTAGCAGTGCTTTTACACAATGTTCTGCAGATTTTCGAGCATGATCTACGTGTTCAACTCGTGCAACCCGGTCATATATCTGTTAGTCACAAGATAGTTTTAATTTCAAGCTGGTCTTATGAAAAAGAGAAACAATGAAATCAGAAAAATATACCTTTAATGGGAATGCTGCTACATCTCCAATAGCAAAAATACCTGGTATTCTAGTTCTGAACAGACCATCAACCTGAAAGTTTGATGCTGCAAGTATTAGCTACATCATATCTTCAGCCAGTGTCCTGATTCATTATTTTCTAGAAACTCAAGCTTCAAGAGCTACTCAATCAAAAGGCAATAACTAAGAATCCCTTTGATGGAAAGAAAATGAAATTCAGCATCTCATTAAATTACTTGAGGGGTATATCTTCCCAAAATCATAAATTTATGGTTAGCATCATGCTCTTGACGAATGGTGATGAGCAACAATCTCATATATGAAACGAGGTATAAGTGAGGATAAATGCAAACAGTGAATAAATCAAGACAAAGGCAAGAAAAGAAAATTAACAATATATCACACCAAAACTTTGTTAGATCACTATGACATTAATATACTAAATCAGTCTATGTGAAGGGCTAAAATGGTAATGTAAGTGTTAATTTATCCCTTGATCGAACGGAGTGGAGGAAGCGAATTCATGTAACCGACTCCATGTAGTTAGGAAAGGGCTCAGGGTTTTTTTGTGTCTCCAATAGCACGTGCGTCAAGAGGAAAAGGCTCAGTTGAATTAAGTTGTATCACACCAATAATGATTGTTATTTTAAAAAAAAAAAAAAAAAGAAGAAGAAGAAGACAATAATGATTGTTATTTTAAAAAAAATATAATGATTGTTATTTTTTTTTAAATGATTGAATTAAGTTGTACCACACCAATAATGATTGCTATTTTAAAAAAATAAAATAAATAAAAAGAAGAAGAAGAAGACAACAATAACAACAACAACAACTTCCGGAGAAAACATTAAGCTAGCAAATTTTCGTGCATTGCAAAAATTAAATAAGTGCACTTGTACCCTCACTAGGTGCCAACTGCCAAGTAAGGAGAATGATATAAAGGAGCAGATTCTTTGCTATTCTGCTGAGATCTGCCGTCAAGTAGCCAAACTAGTTCAAATCAACTTGTTTCCATCAAGTAATACTAAATTATAGATGAGAGATGGATCTTCCTTTTGCTCTTTGGGTCAAAACAGCTTATCAAAAGTCCCAAAATAAGAATTTTACCAGTTACTTTGACTTACATAAGAAGTGTTTTCAATTACAAGAATTTATGAGCAGAAGATATTGACCTAAAAGAATGAATTTGAAAATGTATCTGAACACCTGTTCACCATTTTACTCACCTGTATTCCTCCAACAGTCGTATTCAAGCCCACTTCTTCAAAGGGACCAACAGCTGGTTTTGCTCCAATACCGACAACAATCTGCATATACAAAAGCAGATTACTTCATACTTAACAACTAGTTATGCTTAGCCTCTGAATATAGAACTTTGCATAAGTCATGAATATAATTTCATAAAACTGCGCGCCAGATGGAAAAGCCAAGTACAAAGAAAGAATAAAGTTACATAGTCTATTCCATTTCTCTATCATGAAGATGAATGAATTAAGTACCGTGTCTGCTTCAATTGTAGATCCATCTTTAAGTTTGACAGCAGCGACACGTCCATCAGATCCAGCTTCTATGTTTTCAACAAGAGCACCCTGGTCAATGTGTAAACCAAATTTAGAGGGTATTCTCTGCATGTTTGCATTTTCTTATTATGTTTTATAAGAGCTAAAAGGAATTCCAGTGTCATTCATTTAACAAAATAGATTACCTTCAAGAGTTTAACACCATTTTCTTGATAAAAGTCTTCATATCTTGTAGCAAGCGAGGAAGTAAACAGTCTTGGCAAGAAATGATCCTCTGGAAATATCACCTACTTAAAGCAAAGGGTAATTTTAAAAATATAATTTCTTCTTTTTTAAATAGTAATGCAAACTGGAAAGGACAGAATCAGAAAATGGAAAATGCAACATCAAAGTCATTCAGACCGACATAGTTAGAAATTAAAGTTAATGGCTCCAACTGGACAGTGAAATGAACAATTATTGATCGAATAGTTTCTTACTGTGGACTTAGAATATCAAAATAGTTTAAACTGAAGACATACTGTTGTATCAAGTTTCCAACCAGCCGCTGCAGCAGCAACTTCCATTCCAATATACCCACCACCAATGATAACAACCTTTTGTGCTTTCTCCTAAAACCATATAAAAATACATTTTTTACAAGACATAAAAATACATTTTCAATAAGAAATATCAAATACAACTCCAAACAAAGAAAAAAAAAATGGAAAGGAAAGGAAAGACAACATCCTTTGTTAGAATATACATCCTTTTATCCATGATTTCACTATGTTGCAAGGGTAATAGTTTGCTGCACCAAGCTAGAAAAGTAACTTCAATTTACAATATACAAAAAATGATATCTATGATGATCACAAATAGAAAGAGGGAAAACAAGAAAATTAAAAAAAAAAAAAACCCAAAGAAAAAGAGAGTAGAATCCTTGGTGAGCCATGCCAGATGAACCAGGATCATATGGCAGTATTCTTTTTTTTAAGAAGAAACAGATCATAAGGCAATATTCATAGGTAAAAGTAAACCATCCCCAGAGGTTCAGATGGCTCAATAGCCAAGGGTGTTTACAAATGATGAGGTAGCACAGGTTAAGTCCCAGAGATAACTCAATTCAACTAATCCACCAAAAGGAAAAGTAACTCTGTCCGCATCTATTATGTCTTTAATACATTCATGAAGTCATTACAAGATGATCCAAGAAGACAGCCTGAAGCCCAACAAGAAAAGGCGTCACCAGTAAGTTAATTATCTATGGTTCAGTTAAATATAGTTTACCAAGATTAAAATTCAAATTAAGAGTGGGAATAGACATGACTCAAAGGCATTCTATATGGCATGACCACTTTGTTCTTCAAAGTCATCGAGCCAAGTTTCACGTATGGTTGTTTCATATTCTGTACCAATTATCAGAAAGATTAAGTTTTATCACTGAAAAAGAGATTGGGAGTCCATGATGGCTTGTATGTAGGGAGTCCCAGGAGAATTTCTAGTCCTCCTTAGGGCATGTTGAGGTATCTTGTATTTTTGCTGTCTTCTTTCTTATTATGTTCATTAATTTCTAGTTTCTTATAAAAAAAAAAAATACTGAAAAAGGGGTACAATTAAAAGCTAATCGAAGTTACCAATGATGATATGAGTGAATCAGCATCAGCAACATCACGGATATAGTAAAGACCGGATAACTTTCCTCCAATGCTCTCTGGAAATCTGAATCCAATGAGTAAACCGAATCAGCTATTCTTATCAAATCCTCATTAACTTGTAATACTAATGCTAAAGAAAAAGAAAAAAAAAAACAATGAAGTGCATATGGGAGAATCATTTGCCAATATCTTCAGAGATAAATGAATGCTGTTAGTAGTTACATAACTTCATAAGAAAAAATATATTACTTAAAACTTTTATTTCATGGCAAACTCTTTGCTCACAAATTTGGAGATAAACACATATAGATAGGTCTAATCTAGTATTAGGAATCTTTGGATAAGAAAGTGGCATGTATAGGGGTTGAACCTATAGCTCAATAGTTTGACACATGATAAGTAAGCAATAAACTCATGGAGTCAAATCCTATCATTTACATATCAAAAAAATAAAAAAACGGTACCGTGATGTGACCTCAGCAAAAAAAAATGAGAACATACTAGAAAACTCAACATCTTTCTATTAGCACTAGAATGACATATATCAGGATCAGATGGAAATGGCATGTGGCAGAATAATGACAGAAAAGTGCTTATCTCTCGTATTCAAAATCTGGCCCTCCAAAGTCCAAAAATAACCACATTATGGTCTGTTTTGGATTATAATGCATAAAAGAACCCAACACAAACAAAGTAGTTACAATACCTTGCAGCTGTACATCCTGTGCCAATTATTAAGGAACCATATTTAATCAATTTTCCTGAAGTTGTAGTCAAGGTCTGGTTATTTATGTCAAGACCAGTCACTGGGTCTTCATACAACATCTGCAAAAGCAAAATTACAGGGAAAAGGAAAAGACTTTAGAGGAATATCCAGCAAAAGAAATTGAAACAACAACAAAATAAATATAGGATACCCTGTTGACTCTTAATAGATATATCAAATAAGGTAAGGTGTGGAAAGGAAGAACGCCATTTTCCACCAGATAAAATTATGAACCTTGCCCTTGATAAAGTGAAGTAAAATAAATGGACTTATGTAGTTTGAAAAAAGCTTTGCTAAGTTGAGTAAATCCCACAAATCCATCTGTAGTTGGTAAACAACTCAATTTTGACTGCAATCTTAATAATATATTCGTAATCAGCTTGGACTCGCATATCAAACATCACGTTCTTGTCGTAGATATTGCCTCCAAGCAATAATTTTCATTCCATGTGCAATGCAATCTATTGATATTTCAGTCGCAAGAGAATGCTGCCAATAACAGCGGTGCCAAATAGAAGAGGTGAGAACGAGGAAATTATTCAATTCATCAATTTGTTCGTTTTCTCAATTTACAACCTAAAATAATTATAACCCACATCTACACTTCTAACTCGATCAAGAAACTCAAATACATCCACTATTATCTAAAATCCTGACTGAATAACAAGCCAAAATAAATAAATAATGCAAATAAAATCTTAGTCAATCAATAACTCTTGTACATTGACAATATACATGAGGGAAAGGGATAATGCATCCTGCATCAACCAGATATTGCTACAGATATAGTTCGTGGTTTTCTACTTGTGCAATGGTATAATTGCAATCTACTGTTTGATTGATAAAGGCAACAAGAAAGACCACAAGGACAACATAAAGACTTATCTCGACTATTTAGGGTTTATGTTCCAACATTTTATAGTATCTAAGGCTATTATTTCTATTGGGTTTAAGGCACCTAACCTAAGCCAACTATGGCCTTCCTTTCTAGCCGTTTGTGTTCCTTTCTGTATAAAAGAGTAAAAATGAAAATGAGAAGAAGAAGAAAAACACTAGATAACCATAAAATCAATATGGACCTCCTAGAAGCATCTGTTGAAAAGAGTTTCTATTCTTAACAAATGTTACTAAAATCAATAGTTGAATTATGGTGCTTATCCAAGATTTCATAATTCATATAATCAGTTATATCTAACACTAATTTACTAAAAAATTATGGAAAATCCAGAATTAACAGAAAGAAAAAAAAAAAAAAAAGCTTTTGTGGTAACCAAGTACCGTGCAACAATAAGAAAAGAAACCGAGAATATTACATGTAACAAATAATCATAAAGTGCTAATGAAAATTAAGAATAAATTACTGAAGTATACCTCTATTCCCTTCTCCTTGTACCATTCTGCGGTCTGTCTCTCCCCACCAGTTCCAACACACGTGTGGAAGCCCTAGCAGTACATAAAAACGAGAGAGAGAAAAAAAGAACGATAAGAAATTTGCCACAATAATGGAGGACTGAACAGTTACGGATGCTAACTAATTTATCTC
Source organism: Paratinospora sagittata (assembly GCA_035771175.1). Lineage (NCBI taxonomy): Eukaryota > Viridiplantae > Streptophyta > Magnoliopsida > Ranunculales > Menispermaceae > Paratinospora > Paratinospora sagittata. The sequence goes on along the minus strand of CM069591.1, from coordinate 42,875,573 downwards.
GTTATAATTCAAGACACAAATATCTCCACTTAAAATTCCCAATTAAGCACAGAAGGTTTCACAGAAATAAGATTCATTCAATACTAAACATCAACTTTAAGAATTAAGATGCTTTCACAGTTACGCCAAAAAAGTTCGTACAGGAAGCCGAGCTGGTTTTTTATCCAGAGGGAACAAGTAGCCTTTCGTCAAAGCGGGACGTTCATAAGGCGGAACTGCCTGTAACATAAACGAACAGATCAAATAAACAAACTAACATTACAACTCATAAACACAAATTGAAAATCCTCAAAGAGATTTCACGTATCTACCTCTTTACAAACAATACAGAGCTTTCCGTCAGCCATTCCATGTTCGACGAAAGTCCGAGCTGCGTAACCAGCGGCATTCCCTCCACCGACGATCACAAACCTACAAAAACTCAGATCCTACCATTATCACACAACAATCAGAAGATCTTCTTCTTCATTTCTTACTCGTCTACTTGCAGATCAATCGAAACAAACATGTCCAGAATTCAAGAACTCAGAAACGAAACTTACTCTCGATTCTCGTTGGCAAACGCAGACGACGCAACAACGTAGCTTCGCCGGAATCCACTTAGATGAACCGAAGAAGAAGGAGAGGAAGAAGAAGAAGCGATTCGATTCAGCGAAGTGGATTGAGGACACCAAAGAGACAATCCATGCTTCAAGCTCAAAGTGTTCAACATAGTCGCCATTGATTTTCTAGCTGAAAATCCGTAGAAGAATTCAATACAAAGAAGAGTTAGGGTTTAAGGAAGCGGAAACGAAGATGAAGAGCGTCTCGGTTCTTGTAGTCAGATCAGACCTGTTATTGTAATAAACATATCGGGTTCTGCTGTTCTGCTGATACCGAGTGGCTTTTCGAGTATTTGTTCGGGCGCAGTAGCTAGCTGGTGACTCTTGCGGTACGCCAATGGTTAGATTAGAAGAACTGTTTTCAGAAAGTACTGTATGGGTATGGGCGTTGCTGAATTGCAACGGTAGGCGCAAATGCAATGGTGCCAGAGAGTTATTACTGTTGAATTTGGGTGCTTGAGTTGCGCGAGAGTTGAGGAGGATGGCACGCGTTCTGCGCGGGGTGTGTAATGAACACGTGGCTAGATATTGTCATTCATGCCATCTCAAGTTTAGTATGCTTTTGTTAATGTTAGTAAACGAAACTTCTTATGTATTTTAGTTTTAAATAGCATATAGTCATATAATACTGATCTTTAAAGTTAGATCCATCAATAATATAATTTTAATCTTTTTTAAGTAATTAGTTGAATTTAATTAAATAAAATGTTATTTTATTGAGATGAAAATAAAATATGGTTAAAATAAATGTTTTGTGTATCAATCAAAACGGCATTACTTAAGTGAAATAAGCTCCAATTTATAAGACATGGTCTTATGTTCAAGTCTATGAAATTTACTTATAGACACAATTTTTGTGAGTAGAGTTGTATTTTTGATAGAGATTAGTTAAGGTGGGCGTAAGCTAGCTTGGACACACTACAATTGACAAAATAAATAAATAAATTGAGTTTAATTGAATTCATTTTAAAACCATGCAATTTAACAAAACTGGCTTTTTCTTTTTTTTTTTTCAAACTAACTTGATGTTTTCGTTTAATGAAAAAAAAATGATGTTTCCGTTTAGTATTACCATGGGTCTCATATAGCAATACTATTTTTCTCCCGAGGACTACTCTAAAGTTAGAATGTTTAATTCAACAACCTTTCTACCATGACAATTGGACAATAAATATCATTTTCAAAACTATAAAAAATGCTAAGATGTGGGGATCTGAAAGGTTGAATTATATATACAACAAAATTTTATTTTATAATTCAAAGGCGACGAGGTGTTACAGTTTGTATTATATTATGATACCCTAACTAATTTAGCATTGTTCTCCAAAAAATGTTTTAATTTTAAAATTACACATCAAAACACAGCAGAAATTTATTTAAAAAAAACAATATTTAAAAAATATATTCATAAAACATGACATAAAATCCAACAATTTTTTCTATTATCACATCAATTTTAAAACTCAGCTCTTAAATTTGTATTTATTTTTCTAATTAGTACGATGAAAAATAAAATATATTATCCAGACCAATCAATTCACTTTTGTGACATTAAATTCAACTAGACAGTGGCACAAATTACACACGCCACTTATATGATATATGTACGTGAGGTATAAAAGTATGACTTAAATACATGGATATACCGTACCCCGTTAAGTTTACTATTTTACGATATTAATTCTGAAATAACATTAGTTACATGTTCATATATTACTTCCACAGGAGCACGTGCGGTGTTGTACTCTACTAACGATTGCTTTCATCACCACAGGCTGTCGTTCGTACCTTAATCTTATCGCGAGACACCACAAAAATCCAATTAATCTTTTACCGTATAACGTTTGGAGTGCAAATTAGAGTAACAGCGAAACAAACATCGCCGTCTTCTCCTGTTTCTCTTAATCTCGTAAACTAATCAGAAATTTTCTCTAATTAACTTACGCTCTAATCGAATCCAAGCTCTCGAAAGCAAACATTCAAATCGATAAAAATGGTTTATCGAATAGCAGTAACGATGGCGAAACCCTCGTTCACTCGAGCTGATCATCCAATGGCGCCAGATCTCTATGCAGACCGTACGATTTCCGGAGGAGTCTCTACTCGTAGAGGCGGCATCGTCTTCGTCGTCAATCCCAAAGGTTTTTCGATTCTGTCTCAGTAGAAGTTCTTCTTCTTGTAAGATTTTTGCTAATCGAGTGTTTTTTTTTTTTTTTTGATTGTTGTGAACTCAGGTGCTAATGGAAGAACTGGTAAGGAGTGGAAAAAATTACTGCCGCATCTGAGGTCTCGTCTCGGTAGTGATCGTAATGTGAGTTTTTTGTTCTCTTGTTCTTATGACCTTAGAACTTGTCATCGAGTGAACGTGGATTGATTGTTTTGAAGGATCTAGTTCTAGATTTTATAATTACTTTCACACTCGAGAGAGTAAAGAGATAGTAGAAGCATTTGATATCTCTCTCTCTCTCTCTCTCTCTCTCTCTCTCTCTCTCTTTATATATATATATATATATAGTTTATAGTATTTGGATTGGTTCTCTGTGTTTATAAAAAATTCCTAAAGAAACTTCACTAATATCGAATCCATTGAACAGAAGATAGGTTGGAAATCGTTAGTCGGATCAAATTGACTGAAACCATCAAGAAGTATTAATAATAGCTTATTGGCTTCTGATCTTTACTTTCTCTATCTCTTTTAAGTATTTCTGTAATGTGAACAGATTTATGAATCATTCACTTCGGGTCCTTCTCATGCTATTGACATAACAAGGGAGGTAAAAATTGTTCTTCTCATGTATGAACAATGTGATTGTGCGCTTTGTTCACCACTTGGTTGCCAAAGATGTGGTTATCTGGTCCATAGTGAAGATGGGTGTTGGTTTGTGTTGTGCAGGCTATATGCGAGGGGGCTGATGCTGTGGTAGCAGTTGGAGGTGATGGTACGCTACATGAGGTATGAGTTGTTTATCTTGTTTTATATAGTATTAGAGTATGAAACTTTTAATCCTTCTTCTTCCTCTTAAGGACCGTGCATATTCCAAATCAGATTTTACTGGAATTCTTCAGATGGAGTATGGTCAAGTGATTCGACACACCTTATGTTTTCCAGCTTCCTTGTATATAACTTAATATTTTATGTATCTCTTTCTCATTGAATTTTGCTTTCTATATTCCTGATTTATGTGGTTGAAGCACCACTACACCATTTTTGATTTATGAAGAACTAATTAAGAGCAAAGGTGGAAATGGAAATGAGGTTGAGAGAACTTGAATGATAAGGAAAGTACACGATGCTCTCAAAGATAGATTGATGTGAATTTTGAATGAAATGATTTTGTTACCATCTTTCTTAATTCTGCTTAGGATACACTCAAAGTGTGTGTATCAATTCCCTGACCATGAGGGAAGAGGATGTGGACAGTGCCTCCTTTTGCCATCTTTTAGGGTTTTTCGTTTGAAACGTATAGAAGGGCTTTTGCAAGGGAGGTACGAGGTTTTTTGACATGATTTTCATATTCAAGGACTGGTACTTCGATTGGGTAAAGACCTGGGAGGATTTTAGGGATCCACATAAGTGAATTCAACTTGTTATCAAAAGACCCAGGGGTAACATGTTAGATGTTCTCTGTTTTTGTTAAGTCTATCTCAGCCTCCTCTGCTCTTGACTTCACTGTAGGTCCTATGAACTATCCTTATGAGAAAAATTTGAAAAACTGTAAACCGAAATCTTCTGATCTACTTACTTGATCTGGTTTTCAATTGAATTTGTAGATTCTTTTATTATCAATTTATAGCAGTTTGCTTTCATGTGAAACTTCTATTCAAGTAGTTTTCAAGCAAGAAGAGACAATTATATAACAAAAAGGATTCTTGTTTGTTCTATCCCTGACCTTGTTATGTGATGTTTGAGATTATTACATGAAAAATCTTTGTGGTATGGCCTATAGAGTCTAAACTTTCAAGTTGGTAACTGATTAAATAGATGTTTCCATATGGGGAACGTTGTATTTTTGGCCTCAAAATGCATGCTCTATTCTAATTTCTACTCTTGGTGAGACCTATAAAGTCTGAACTTTCAAGTTGGTAATTGACTAAATAGATGTTTCCATGTGGGAAACTTTGTATTTTTGGCCTCAAAATGCACTCTCTATTCTAATTTCTGCTCTTGGTGTGACCTATCAAGTTCGAACTTTCAAGTTGGTAGCTGACTAAATAGATGTTTTCGTATGGGAAAATTTGTATTTTTGGCCTCAAAGTGCACTCTCTATTCCACTATTAAGATAAAGATGCATTGATGGAGAAAAGTTTATTGATCCACTTTGTCTTGTAATTGGCAGGTTGTAAATGGCTTCTTCTGGGCAGGAGAACCTGTTTGTGCACATGACGAGAGGTGTAATCATACGACTGCACTTGGTGTAAGTGGTATAAATGGAATTTTCAAATCTTTCCTTGATTTTGAAAGGATATACATTGTTGCAGTTGTGAAATCCAATACCAAGATTTGTTAATAGATGCTCTACAATTTCTTCACAGCTCATTCCCTTGGGCACAGGATCTGATTTTGCTAGAACATTGGGCTGGTTGGTTGATGCTACTCTCACCTTCCTTCTTCTGGTATGAGCATTGTCAGATGGATATTTATCCTCATTTAACTGACAGCATCCTTTCAATTTTGTCTTGCAAGGAAAAATGATCCTCATGAAGCTGTTGAACGATTAGCTAGAGGTTCTTACACCTTATTGCTTCCTTTATTCTTAGATCTAAAATTCATGTACATTACTTATTGATATCTCTGTAAAGCATAATCTGCAACTGGCAGTTAGTGCCTAAAATGCATTTTAATTTGCCAAAACTGAGTAATGGTGCTTAGCAGGGCTAAAGTCTCAGGTGGATGTTGGTGTTGCCACCGGGGAATTTGGAGAACCACATTATTTCATAAATGTTGCTGATATTCATTTGTAAGGTTATCTTTGTTAAGAGACTTGTGGATGAGTTTTGATTAAACAGTTTGTGCTTTTCTCAAACTTCTCATTATTGGAAGTCTGTAGGAGTGCGAAGGCAGGTTATTATGCTTCAAGATACAAACGATTTGGAAAATTATGTTATATTTTTGGTGCTTTGAGAGGCTTTATGGGGCACAATAATCGGGACCTTAAGATCAAGGTTGTTTTTTGTTTGAAATTTTTTGAGTACAACTATTTGGGCTGTCATTCTTATGTCTTCTACTGGTATTTTATCTGTTAAAATTTGCCGAATTCCTCCATAGCTTTGACTAACATTGTATCTTTAGGTCAATGGAGGTAAGTGGGAAGTCCTTCCTCAAGTAACAGCTCTTTGTATTGGAAATGCAAAATTTTTCGGTGGTGGTATGAAAATTACTCCAAATGCTGATCCTTGTGATGGAAATCTTCAGGTGGAATGATGCCTTTATTGTATATTGTTTTTCACCTTGTTGTAGCCATTTGCACATTGGCACAACAAAGCTCATCACAATCAAATTTGACTTACTGATTATACTGCGTTTCCAGGTAGTGATTCTTCAGAACTTCAAATGGTACGACTTTGTTCTTAAACTGCACAAGCTGTACAATGGGACACATCTTTCAGCGAAGAATGTCAGATCAATAAGGTATTGATTTTTCTTATATTTGCATGTTCTGTCTTGCTGTGTCTCCAGCATATTCTATATTAAGTTTTTATATCTTCATCTTCTCTTTCACTAAGCAGTCCTCAATCTTTATCTCACACAGTGAAACTAACTCAAACCATGTTTATCATTTCATCCTTTAACTTCATACAAAGTATGATCCTTAATAGTGTCAAATGGAAGTCTAAGATTTGTATAACCAACTTTAAATAGTTGAGATAAGGCTTTATGTTGCATTTGAATTGTTCTTGCCCATCAAACTTTCCATGTTTACCGCCAATTGTGTGTGAATTCGATTTACACGTTGATGTTGCAGATTGCAGTCTATTGAAGTGGAGGAAGTTACAAGCAGCGGTGATATTTATGTTCAATCTGATGGTGAACATCTAGGGTTTCTTCCATGGAAGTTCTCCATTTTACCTGCTGCTATTGAGATGCTGCGCTAATATACCCTTTGAAAAGCTTACAATTTTGCTTTTGTGCAATACAAAATAACAATCCTTTTAGAGAAAATCCAGCTTTCTCAGCATGTAAGGCGGTAGCTGGGTGCTACATCTGGTTGTGTTAACATGGCATGAGAACAGCTAGAATTATTTTCATTAATCTTAAAAGAGATAAATTTATAGTAGGGATTAACAGAAGTGACTTGTATTTTTTGTGCAATTTCTTCTTCAATTAGTCTCTTGTTTGAGAAGGAAACAAATTACTGAAACTTATACTTTGATAAATTAGCATAAGGAGATAATCATTCTTGTTACAGAAAAAAGAAATTAAAAAAAATATTATTTTCTAATATTTTCTTATAATTAAATTTTAATAAAGGCTCGTGTAATGCACGAGGCTATAATTTATATAGCCTTTAAAAGGCTGTTTACAGATTTGAATATAAGTTATAGTGAAACAATCTCAATTGTTGTGTTAATGCTAATGCCTGCAATTAACTTCAATAATAGACTGACTATATCATTTATAATTTTGATTTCAAGATACTATAATATAAAATATATATATATATATATATATATATATGTTAGTAAGTTATAAACATTAAAAAGGGCAGTGTGACTTATTGTATTTCATGGTGCATAAGTTAGCACACGGTGCATTTTAGCATGGCATGTTATCGTGCTCCCCTGGTGCGTAAGCAAACAAACCTTGCGGTTGCAATTTTTACTGGCCATCGTTTATTTGAAAAGATATAATTTTAATTATTTATGTCAAAAGTGCCAAAAAAACCCGCGGCTGTTTCAGCGGCAAATGATTTCCTCTCAATAAAATGGCCTCCGTAACCGTTTTGCCCTTTTCACCACTTACTTCTCGGCAACACATACTTCGCCGTAGTGTCATTTCCCGACCGGAGATCCACCGGAAAACCTTCATCTCCGGGTGCAATGGAAAGACTCCGGCGACTGGTTCGTCGACAGACCGAGATTCTGAGTTCGAGAAGAAGAACGCGTTGCTCAAGCTGGCGTGGTACAGCTCCGAGCTCCTTGGGATCGCCGCTTCGTTCTTCCGTGCACCGGCGAATGTCGAGTCTCAGGGACGAGAGGTTGAGCTTGCGGGAGACGAGCTTGGCGTTGTTGATCGAGCTCAAGTAGTGGAGACCACCAAGGAGGATTTCAAGCGGTCTTACTTCGTTACAGGTTACGCAAAATTCTCGTTGGATCTCTTGAATTCTTTGATGATTAGAACTATCACTAGCAATTTTAGCTTCTTTGTGAGAATTATCTGTTGTTTTGAAATTGAGATTTGGTCTTCTTTCAAGTACTTTAAGCTATGAAAGCTTAAAAAGGATACATAGGTTCTGTTCGTTACTGCTTAATGTTTCATTGTTTCTATTGTTTTACCATGATGACATGTGATCTTCTGTTTTCGTTATTACTAGGTTGATAAATGTACAAATTTAGATATTAATGTTAGAATTGTAATTAATCTAGATTATATTATATTAGAGTTGGTGTCTACTTAGAATTTAAGAAGTGTGTCCAATTAGGAATTTAAGTTAGTGTTTGAGTAGACTTACTTATTGTATTAGGATTTAGTTGTTGGGTGTCTATAAATACACCATACTAGTAGGTTGTAACACAAGAAGTTTATGAGAAGTAAAGAATTAAAAGATTTAGATCCAATAGTGGTATCAGAGCCAAGTTTGCTCGAGGAGTTGAAGAAGCTGCCGCTGTGCTTGTGTGTTGCAGCATCGGAGTGTGTAAGCTGTTGAAATATTGTCATGAGTTGAAGGGCGGCAAATAGGATATTGGCGAGTTGCTAAATTGCTGCAAGGAAGGAGAGTTCGTTGGGTGTAGCAACAAGAAAAAAAAAAGGAAAGCGTTAAAGGCAGTTGCAGAGACGTTCTTTTTGAATAAAAGAAAGAGTTATACTTGGTTGGTGAAAGTTGTTTATTAAACAACTACTGAAGTGTTCGGTCAATCACTTTATTATAAGGTGATAATTTTTGGCTATAAGAATTCCCTCTGTTAATTCGTTGGTGTGTGCTGCAGTTTTGTTTGGGAATTTTTTTTTTCATCATGGCTTCCAATAATGGCTTAAATCAACCATCCCTACCCATTTTTTATGGTAAAAAGTATAATAGATGGAACAAGCAGATGAAAACTTTGTTTGTCTATCAAGAATTATTGGATATAATAGAACAAGGGTTCGTCGATCCAGGTGATAACGTACCGGCTGATCAATGTGATGCGGTACTTGAAAATAGAAAAAAGGATAAAAAGGCATTATATATTTTATCCTTCAAACTCTCGATGATGTAGCATTCGAGAAGGTGCAGAGGGCGACTACAGCAAAAGAAGCGTGGGACTTCTTAGATAAGTCCTACAAAGGTGCAGATAAAGTCAGAAAAGTACGTCTACAGACTTTGAAACGTCAATTTGAATTGCTTCAGATGGAGGATGCAAAGGCAATTGAGACTTATATTAACCGAGTGCAAGTCTTGGTTAATCAGATAAAGAGTTATGATGAGAAGATCGAAGAAGTCACCGTAGTTGAAAAGATACTTCGATCTCTTACCATGAAGTTCGAGCATATCGCAGTTGCAATTGAAGAATCTAAGGACCTATCCTTGTTGACAATTGATGAGTTGGCTGGGTCCTTACAGGCCCATGAGCAACGGTTGAATGAAAAGAGTGTGGAGAAGCCTACAGAAAAGGCCTTGAAGACCGAAGGTTCCTCTAGTACAGATAAAGTTCCTGGCGATTCCTGATTTGATAGTTATCAAAATAGAGGGCGATCGAGCTACCAAGGTCGTGGTCGAGGTATTGGACGTGGTCGAGGTGCTGAACGTGCTCGCGGTGGTTGTGGATGAGGCCGTGATAAATCGAACATTCAATGTTATGTCTGCAACAAATTTGGTCATTATGCAGCTGATTGTTGGCATCGAAAACCAACAAATTTTGAAGAACAAGCATCATTCGCCCAAGAACATGATGATAATAGTACTCAGACACTTTTGATGCTATTTTCAGTTCAAGAGACTCTTGATGACCATATTTGGGTTCTTGACACTGGATGTACCAATCATATGTGTGGCAAGAAACACTTGTTTGTTGATCTCAACGAGTCTGAGCATTCAGAAGTGAAATTTGTAGATGATCGTACAATTCCAATTATGGGAAAGGGTCGCATACTTATTTGGTTGAAGAACGGTGATCATCAGTATATTTCTAATGTATTTTATGTACCTAGTATGAAGACTAATTTGTTGAGTTTGGGCCAGTTGTTGGAGAAACGTTATCACATTCAGATGAAGGACAATCTACTCACCATACTTGATACAAGAGGTACACTCATTGTAAAAGCCCCTCTTGGTAAGAATCGCATGTTTCAGATTGAGATTAAAAATGATGTCTACCCTTGTTTCAATGCAATTATTTCTAATGAGTCGTGATTGTGGCATAGGAGGTTTGGGCATTTAAATTTTCGAAGTTTGAAATTACTTGCTCAAAAGAATTTGGTGAATGGCTTGCCAGTTATAGATCATCCTGAACAGTTTTGTGAGGGTTGTATTTTTGGAAAGCAGCATAGACAACCTTTTACAAGTTCCACATCTTGGTTCTCCAGACAATTTTTAGAATTGGTTCATTTTGATATTTGTGGGCCCATGCAAACTACATCTAATGGTGAAAATTTATATTTTCTAACCTTTATTGATGATTACAGCAGAAAGATATGGGTATATTTTTTGAAGAACAAATCTGAGGCTTTTGAATGTTTTCAAATATTTAAATCTCAAGTTGAAAAGGAGAGCGGCTGCTCCATTAAAGTATTGCGGACTGATGGTGGTAGTGAGTATAATTATGAGGCATTTAATGAGTTTTGCACCATACATGGGATTGAGCATGAGATTGCACCACCATACACACCTCAACATAATGGAGTTGCAGAAAGGAAGAACAGAACAATTATGGAAATGACTCGTAGTATGTTGAAAGCCAAAGGTTTGCCTCACACCTTTTGGGCTGAAGCAGTGTCATGTTTTGTGTACTTGTTGAATAGGTCTCCTACTAGAGAATGAATGAAAATATTTTTTTTCAGATGTTCGCCATAATGCCATTCCATGTTCTAATTCTGTGCATAGTTTAATCTTGTTACTTACAGGAAATCTGACACTCAATGCTTATGAAGAAGACTGTGAATTTGTTGATCCAGCGGCTTCCTTCAGAGGACTTCGCCGCTTCAAAAGAAACTGTACTAATTTTGGGTCCTTAATTAAAAAGTCGGAGATGGATCTTATGAAGTGGGAGGACTTTGAGGTGAGATTTACTAATGGTGTCTTGATACTTTTTTTTTTGTTGAAATTGATGTTTTAAGAGTCCTGATTGAATGATTGTTGAGAAATCTGTTTGGAGGTACTTTTTAGTTTCATCTCATGCTGATGATGCTGAATTATACTTGAATGTAGGATAAGGGAACAGGACATTGGCGTTTTAACTGTATCTTATTGTTTCCTTGGAGACCCATTCTTTCTGGTATGTCTAATATATTGTTTCAAATATCAATATGACCATCTACAATTGTTATTTACTTTCTATGATAACTAATCAAGCATTCTTGAGATTTCTGTATGCTAACATGAATATGCACTTGTCCTTTCTATCCTTTTTCTTCTTTTTCTTCTTAAGGAATAACCATGATGTTACATAATTAATACTAATTAATAGCTCATACATTTCAATCTGCATTGAGTAGATTTCACAATGGTGGTAAATAGGCATTACATTGAAATCTAGTCAAAATAGACTTCTTCTGTTAATCCAATAGATAAATAGATACTGACTCTTCTACTTTGGTAGCTACTGGATATACAGAATTCTACTTTGATCCACAATCTGGAAGGGTATGCAGGTAATTGCATTGCTTTGGGTGATCATTCTATCTTTACATAACTACTATTTACAGTTATTCTGATAAGTGACACACATATAGGATGGTACTCTTTCAATTTACAGTTATTATTTTTATTCATTTTCTTTTCTCTCCATCAACTGATCGCACCTAGCTTTGCCAGGCATGTTGAGCACTGGAATGTTCCAAAAATGGCACTTCTCAAGCAAATATTCCGGCCCACCCGATGGATATGGGACAACAAAACAGGTGCTTGAAGAATTCAACAAGCATTGTACACCCAGTTCAGGTTGGCAATCAGGACATAGCAGCAAGGCCTCAGATTGCTTAATGGGATCAAGTATGGGATCTGTTTTCACTGCTATATGCAGCTATGCCTTATTTATGCTCATCCTGCTACCTCTCTTACACTTGATTCAATATGGTTTCTGGTTTCTGGCGACTGCTTCACAATAGCAAGATGTATATATATGCCGTCCCGAAAGAAAGGGTCGTAAGTTCATGGCACCTATTTATATTTAATGTACAAAAATGTGCCTGTAAATGTTATCAGAGGCTGTGCAAATGCTTTCATTCTATTATTTGACCATTTTCTCTTGTGCTATTTATTGTTTATTCTCAACATTATTTGCAGCAGATACATTTTATTAGATTAAATATTGATCATGGTCATTCTCTCTGCAATGTGCCATTAACGCATTGGCAACATGAATTTTGTGTGTATATCAAACTTTTAGGCTTAGGCATAACTACTTAAAAAATTTGATATGATTTGAAACTGGCAGGGGAGACTAACCATTGATGTTTGTCAGGAAAACACATTATTATTCGTAGCTCTTTGTCAAATTCTGAGTTGGGATTTGTTTTCCGCATATTTAATGCCTAAATGATGCAGAAACCAGATACCTGATTGTAGGCAGTTCCAGGTATCTTTTGTTTTTTTTTTTGAAAGAGGCCGTGCCAGGTATCTGAAGTCATCAATAGTGAAGAAAAAATGTAAGTGCACTACACAAATATGCATCAATATTATATAGATCTTTCTTAAAATCAGCTACTCAAATCTTAATCTTATTCTGCCATTTATTCAGGTCAGATTATACAAATACATACTTTTAGAAAACTTATCTACTCAATTTGTAGGTAAGAGCTTCAATTCCTGGCATCTGACAAGCATGTCCAGACACCCCTTCATCAGGTTCTTTCAAAACATTTCCTTCATGTTCTGAATACACAACAAAATCTTGCAGAATTCAGATTTCTCTTTCTGCAGATTACAGATGACAGAAAATGACCAAAGAAGCTTTTTTTTTTTTTTCAAAGCAACAATTCTAAATGCATACAGCCCCCTTGTCTTAATGCAATCAAACTCTGGGCTCAACACATCAAGCCTCAGCTACGTGACAACACATTTACAAGGATTTCGACTAGAAAAAAGCAGGATGAACAGAAGCAATCATCACAATTCCCCACCACCACCAGAACCTTTGTTACAAAATTGGTGATGGAGATTTTCCAGTTTGATCCAATATGTCAAGAATCTCAGCTCTGCTCCTCACAATCCTATGGAAAACCTCTCTCACTTGGCGCTGTAATGGCACCAATCCTTCCATCTTCTGACTTATCTCTGCCAATTCAGCTGCTTTTGCTCCAATCTCCTCTACTTTCTCCTCCTCCACAGGAAACCGAATTGCATCCATCAACTCCACAAATCCATGGCTACTCTTCTCCAATCTCTGAATCTCTTCCAACAATCCAGCTGCCCCCTTCTTCTCCTTCTTCTTCCACTCGTCCGAAATCCTGTCGTGTAACGCGATAATCGGTCCGGCACACGCCAGCTGCCGGGGAATCACGAAATGCGTCGCAAGCCCGCTTCGATCCTGGCAAGGTATCGCCGTCACCAGCACCCACATCACAAACACCATCACAGTGCTCATAATGTACACAGTCAAGGCCAATCCACTTGATTCCCCGCCTCGCGGTATCACCAGATTCGCCGACATCGCCTGAATCTGCTTTGCTGCGGACCAATTCCGGGACACATTCATCGACAACGACCGGAAATTCACCACATTCCGGTCCTTGGCCGCGTGTGCCCCACTACTCCCTCTCCGGCCAAATGACCACGCCCTCTCCGTCGACTTCACATTGGTTCCTTCTTTCTCGTCGATCGTCATCGACACAAGCATCGAATTCAACGCCTTCTTAGCTCGTCGGACCTGCCCTTCTCCGACTGGCTTCTGTTCCAATGCGGACACTGCGATTTCTGCCATTTTCTTCCAATGCAGGACCGATTCGACGCCGTTGGTGACGGCATTGCAGATGTCCAAAGCTTTCACGGCGCGGTCAAGGAGCTCTGGGACGAGGCGATCGACGGGGGCTTTGGTGATGTGAGAAGGGTCGCGGCGGAGCAAGATTGCGGCCTTGAATTCGGCTTCGCAGCAGAGGAAGACGTCGAGGAGTTTTCGGAGCCATTCTATGGATAAGAAGTCGTCGGAGGTGGTGGAGAGGTGAAGGAAGCGATCGGAGATGCGTTTTTGGAAGACCTCGAGATCTTGGAGCTCTTGTTCTTGCGAGTTTTCCATGGCGGAGACTTGGTTTCTTCGAATGCTTAGGATCGAACGGCCCAGAAAGCCTTGGTGGTCCGTTGTAGGCATTGTTGCGGTTTGTAGTTTTGGTAGTTGTGTGAGAGAGAAAAATTGAATTACAAGAAGAGAGAATCGAATTGAATTGAAGAAGAAGAAGAAGAAAGGTCGGAGCGACGAGGCAGTTGGGGCAGTTATATATATGGCCGTTGATGTGGGGAGCAGCGACCGGTTCTTGTTCGAATTCTTCCTTCTTGAGAACGCTGACTCGGCAGGTACTATTTTTCTTATTTCCATAATTAGCCTTACTTTTTCGGGCATAACTACGAAAATGCCTGGGGGTCATGGAGGAATTTATCTGATTTATGGTCGCGTCCTTGTTGGATAATATTAAGGAAAATTTGAGCTTGAATGATATTGGAATTGATGGATACTAATTTGATAATTTAATGTTGGGTTGGAATCAATAAGTAAACAATAAGATGAAGTTAATAATGTAAACATTTAATGGTGGTCAAGCTACTCAATTGTCAATTCAAAATGAAATATCTGATTTTTTTTAAAATATTTTATTAAAATTAGTGCTTAAGTGATTTATTATGCTGACTAATCAAATTTAATAGGTGTTGATGCAAAATTTAAACAACACCAAATAATAATAGATTGGAGGGGACGTGCTGAGTTGGAAGTTACAATGTTGTTTATTGATTTGTGTGTCTCATTTAGATGTCTAGCATTTATTTTTACTGAGTGAACAATTCTCAATAAAGTCAACTAGTCCAATCTCCAAGCTGAGAGGTGGGATCACAATGGACCCGCTTAAATATCAAGTCTTCTAAAACAAGCTGCCTCTTGTTCACTATTTAAAGTTTCTAAAGACAAAACTGAATCTAGCTAACTATGTTGATTGTTAGTTTAACAAAGTAACGATATAATGCATTGACTCTTGGACACAGTGCACAGATGAACAGTGGTATGCGAGAATAGCTTATACTCGCTGATTCCTACTATTTCTTGTAAATAGTACTATATATGAATAGTATTATATACATGAATAGTGTCATATACGTAAATAGTCCATATACATGAATAATATCGTGTAGTGTATAGGTGAAAGACTTTTTGATATGGAAGATCAGCCAAGGCCGTAACCACAAAGCATACTAAGAATTTTTTAGCGGTTCCAACACTATTTCTTGGAAAATGTATATATTATTACAGTACTAACTAGTAAAATAAAGACAATAACAGTAAAGAGTAAGAAGACAGAAAATTTACGTAGTTCGGTTCTAAGACCTACGTCCATGAGCAAAGTGTAGAATTTTTATTATAAATTAGAGATTACAACTTCTTTTTTTTCTTTGAAAAAGAGAATAATGTGACTCTTTCTCACTTTAAAACTCAAATATACTTATGATCAATTACATATGAATAAATTAAATTTTTAGCCCAAGATAAGATTATTAATAAAATATTGTTTAAAAATAATATTTTATTTTATTTTATATTATTTTATTTAGAATGAGTGAACAACTTACCTACCACCATTTTAGTTTTGGCTGTCGTGACATGGCCCAACAATAGGGTATGGTTTCAAGCCCGCTAATTTGGCAAGTTGATTTATTTATTTTTTCTCTTGGTATGAATTTATGGATAAGGTTATGATAAATCACAAGTCAATGATAAGAATTCTCTCATTTGAACGGGTAATAATTATTTTTTATTGATTGGGTCAAGGGCGCCCAAGCCATATAACTTGAATTCCTTTGGCGACGCGTACATTATGAAGCGACACGTATGTATAAAACACGTGGCATTGTATAGGACAAAGGTAATGGTTTGAATGGCATTTGCGTTAATAGTTTAAAAATTGAGGGCAGGGTGTTAGCATGGGGTGAATCGGCGTTACATGCCTCGCTCTTCGCGCCGTCGGACGCGTTACGCTCGTCCAAATGGGACAGTCTGGTCCAAATGTCAGAACTTTAAAATAAAAAAAGAGAAAAGAACAAAAAGCAATAAAGGCCATGCTTTTGACTGAGTCGTTCGTTTATATGATTCCCTACGACGCTCCCGCACGACACGATCCATATCTGCACATGATCTGCGTTGCGGGCCCACACAACCGATTCTCTCTCACTACTGCCGGCCGTCCTTCACCTGTGTGAAGGGCCCATTCTGTTAGCTGGCGAGGCGTCACCACGTGGCAGATGGAATCTAAATATATTGTTTTAAAAAAAAAGGCATTAGTGTTTATTAATCGGTGTGAAATGAAAAAATAATATTATTTAAAAATAAAAATAAAATTGACATAGCTGTTAAGAAAATAAAGGGGAGAAAGAACGTAATTGATTCTCTGTATATTTCAAAGCAGGCTTTTATTAATTAAGTTGTACAAGAATAATAAATCTGTGAGTTAATAAGAAATTAATAGTAGTTGAACGTGGCGGAAAATGTGAGCATCACTTTGTTTTTTAATCGGTGAATGTCAAAATCCTATATTATATTATTTTATTTTATTTTATTTTGAAACTAAAATAAAAGATAGTGGATATTATTAAAACCTACCACGAATATATTATCCTTTTTTATAAAATATATTTATTTATTAATTAGATAATAAAATAAGTACTTGAAACATGGTAAAGATTAATGTTGGAATAAATAAAAGTATGTAATAGTAAGAAAACCGACAAGCCAAGATGGTCAACGGATTGAACGATAGAGAGGTGATGGGCTAGGGGAAGGGCACGTAGCATCAAACACGTTATCTTCTTCGGGAATGGGAGACTTCAGCGTCTCACAAACACATTTCAGTAATGAGTTTGTCGTCTAGTGTTTCGTATTATTGTATCTGTCACGTTGTTGTGGTGTTACAGTCTCTTCTCTCTATATGCACCCTCAACTTTCCCTTCCAAACAAATCAAAATTCAATTCAATAAAAAAAAAAGAAAAGAAAGAAAAATTAATGCACTACCTATTGGTGTTAACGCCAGCTTTTGAAATTGGTATTTAACTTTTTTAATTTTCTTTTAAGGATGTACATATATTTAAAAATAATGTATAATATATGTATATATTTAAAATATTTAATAGAGTTAAATGTTAGCGTTAAAAAATAATATTAATACTTAATATATATAAAATATTTTTCAAAAAAAAAAGGCCAAAGCCTAGACAAAGTTAAGATTGGATTGCAGTTCTTTTCGGAACATTGATTTTTAACTTAGAGGCACTATAATCTCTTGAAAATCAAATAAATTTTATATATCTACGTTGTAAATGTTCTTCCTATTAAATAACTTAATTTAACTTAATTAAGTCTTTTTCTAATTACAGAAGATGGACTACATAAATTCACATTTTTAGTACAGACAAGACCTAAGACAAGCCACTAAGACGGTGGAAGCTCTGGTCATGCTTTGTGGGCTATTTCACACTCATTAGTTCAAATTCAAAATGAATAAAAAATAGATGCAAAAATACAAAATAAATGAAATTGAAGTAATTTATATATTTGCATATTAAGGTTTTTTTTTTAAAAATTATCGATTTTTTGGCATTTCAGAGGTGTCTTCTTTCTCTTTGACAGAAACTAATCTTTCTAGACTCAAGTACGACAGAAACGTTTGAGATGACCTTCTTAACAAAGACAGATAAATAAAGGTCCGCCCATGTTTACTTCTTCAATCTTTGAACTACCGCTGTTGTTGGTTGTCTGGTTATTTGCAAATCAAGTTACGCCTATACCTTATGTGTTTATTATTTCTCCTTTAGACCAGTATTCTTGGTTGTCCTTTCATTGCGTGGGCCCGTGGATATTCTCTCCGTTGAGAGCCCAACTATTGGGCCCATTAATATCTATTGGGCCGAACTGAGAAGGCCCGTCATATCCCCCAAAAAATAAGTGATTGGGCTTGGAGCATGTTGGCCCAAAAGAATTCAATTAACTGGTTCTCTAATTGAGAGTTTTTATTTTATTTTATTTATTTTTATCAGACGACCGACACTGGTCGGATACCGGACTGGGGGAGCACTAAAACAGATCCCGATAGCAGGTAAGGACCTGTCCCCGACTTATTATCCTTACCAAGTGCGCTAGGCACTGAAAGGCTAATTGAGAGTTTGTTTTGAATATTGATATTAATGAATTGAAGACTAGTTATTCTAATTAAAGAATAATTATTCCTACACTAAAGTATAATTATTAATATCAATGTAATAGAGTGCCTTGTTATATCAATATATCAAATTTTTTAAAATTTTGTTAAAGAAGCAAAAATATATTATAATATTTGATAAAAAAAAGATGTAAATAAAAAAGTGCAAGTGTATAAAGCTTCCGCCTATAAAGTTTAAAAAGTGTATGGACTATTTTAATAAAAAAATAAAACTTAAAAATTATATTGCATCAATATATATATATATATATATATGAATTCACGTTTATATCTTATATGATGAATTTGTTCATTTTGATCCACTTGCAAAGAGTACCCGCTATTTCTTTGTCTTCAAACTCTAAGTAAAGAAAAATGAAACAGATAAATTATATAAAGATTTACTAAAATAACATAGACAATATTGATGATAATGAGCAATTAATACCTCTCTCTAAATTCATTAAATGCAACCAGACAAAATAACTCAATTAAAAAAGAAAAGTGGGCCAACATAACTCAATTAGAAGAAACTCAACTTTAATATATCAATCCCTTCTAAAATTGGAATGATTCAAATAAATAGTATAGGTAATCAAGTTCTTTTTTGAAGAGTGCTAAAATGATTCAAGATATATATTCAAATTTATAGTCAAATTGATGTAACAATGCACCATATTATCACATTATAAAAGAGAAAAAATAAAAAATTCATCACTCACTATATACCATATCGGCATAAATATGATTTTGATTCATAAAATAGTTTTCAAATAAAATAAAAGTGAGGATGAAAGTGTCTTAAGAAGTCAAATTTCGGGTCAAGATAAATTGAAATGGTCCCAAACTAAGCCATGATGATGAACCACAGGTTGGTGGGGGCAACAGGGATCGACATTCTAGGTCCTTGTCAAACAATATCTATATAGAGTCATGGCTCGTACAAAAAAGAGAGGGCCAATGTGGTCTTGGGTTAATGATGAAATCCCTCATATGGTTCCAACATTGTAACTATTGATTGGAATCAAATTGTCCTATTTTTCAACACTAAGAGAGAAGCATACTCATGGGATTTAATTAAGACCTTGATCCACTTCTAGCTGTCATATACTATATAGGACACCTTTCTTTCAATTAAATAAGGTGGTAGACTTAGAAACTGCAGTTTAATTTAATCATTTAATTAATCAATCTTTGACCAGGGTAATTTTTTATTTTTTTTCCTAAAAAATTTCAATGGATATTTAAGATCAGCAAGCCTGCATGAGGGTATTTATTTAATGCAGAATGTGACCCATATATAGTTGCATGCATGTGTATACTATTGATGACATTTATTGTTCTAGGATGCTAACATTGTGATAGATAGTAATAATGCACACAAAAAAGAAAAGAAAGAGAAACTTATCTTAAATATTCCTAGTGCTCTTGAAATTGCATTGATAAGTAAAACAATCTTATTTGAAGTGTTAGTGTTTCTCTTGAATCAAGGATTATTGATTCAGATAATTGTATATGTTAATTTTTTTGTTTTGAGTACAACCTTATAGACTTTGTCTAGATATAAAGACACACCGAGGATACAAAGAAGATCAATTTTAAGAGAACCTATGACACATGTCAACCTTACTACCGTAAAATGCCTATAAAGACTTAAAAGGAAGCTAGAGCCTCACTAACAACTTGAACAAAAGGCCTACAACATGCTTTAGGGTACTTAAGACCCTAAAAAATTTGAGTATAGAGCACTAGAGCTTAAAAGAAAGATAAACTCTTTTATCGTCTCGAGTGAGATTTGATACTTTCTCACTAGTGTGGATAAATGTAGAGGTTAGCACGTAAGCCAAGGGGCTTTGGGCATATATGTTAATTTACTGAGAGAAAAGTTAGTTTATTTATGTGGGTAGTGATTCAAAAATATTATTAACATATGGACAAGAAAAATTAAAAAAATTAAAATTTTGTTTCGGTGGGTACCAAACTACAAGTTTCAGTTTTGTCCTCAGATGACTTAGTCAACATCTTGGTTTGTGCCTAGTACTTGGAATCAATCCCATATATAATCAAGAATTGCATCTTCTTTCTCTCTAATTTTATTAATTTTTAATTCCTAATTAAACCTAATCACAGTTAATATTTAAATTAAACCTAATCAAATCATGATTAAAGTGGTGGTAATAAAAATGAAATAATATAACATGAATTGATCAAATTTCAAATTGAAGAGGGTATTTTTAATTTTCATCATTAAGCAGCCAGGGCAATTTGGCTTTTAAGTCATATATGGCTATAGGGTGCCACAAATTACATTAATTTAATAAGGGCTAGATTAGTAGCTAATAATGAGAAGCTAAGAAGAACTATGAGTTAAGAAGCTTGAGGAGTACATATTTAAGGGAAGTGGGGGTTAGAGTGTAGGCATCCCATCCATGATAAAATGAGACAACCAACCATGCTTTGAAGGAAAAATGCTCCCAATTTACTCACAAAAGGGTTAAAACCATATATAATTGGTAGGTCCCCAGTGGCAGTCCCTACACATTCTATTGCTCCTCCCTAAAGCTAAGTATAATCATTCATCCTTTTCAAAACCTTCCCAGTAAGAGTCCCTTTAATAAATGATTTGTTAATTACTTTCTAAGTCGGCCTTGCTATCCATCCAAGCAAATGTCACTACTCATCAATAAAATCTTCACATCAAATATGGTAGATCATCTGCATCAATCAACACACCATGCCACCCTCCTTCACATGTATATCTTCCAAAATCTATATATATATGTCAAGAATCTAACACTCATGTACGTGTATATATGTACATAAAAAGGTCAAAAACATCATTCCAAGCAACATTAGGAAATACCCAATTTTGTATTCTAACTAATTCTTTCATAACAACAGTTATATAATCTTGCTATTTTTAAAAAATATATGATATTGATTAATGTTCTTGTCTCTCAACATGTAGCTAATTAAGATGATGATGATATTGAAAGCAATTCTGGCATTTAGTGTATATATGCTTTTTGAATATCAGGTGGTGCTCATCATCAACTATCCATATACATATGTGCAACTTGATTGAATCCATGTAGCAGGAATATGACTCTCGAGGTCGATGATCATGAGTACATATGCAGGTGTGGCAACTGGGAATCTGATCACCCTTTAATGAAATTAGGCTATATATTGCATATCTGGAATAACGACGAAATAATAGAATGTGCTTGAATTTTAGTTTCAGTTTTGATGAGAGGTATCAGCCTCATTTGCTGTTAATCAGGAGAAAATTGTTCCAAGCTAATGAGGAAATCAAAGGGACCGCAGTGAAAATGGGTTCTATGTTTGTCCCTTAGTAATCAAAATTGCAGTTAAAAAATTCAGTAATTTTTTGACAGCAGCCAGGCCCAAAAGATTGTAAAAAAAAGAAGAAGCAGGGATGAGAAATCAATGGAGTATAGTACTCTGCAGTTTATGTAAAAATTAAGGGGTAATTATTTAATTTGCAGTTGTAGGATTATTGTAAATATAAGTCATGAATTTCATGGAACACAATTCTATAATTAAACATTCCAATTAATTATACAAGATTCCCCTGGCTTGATTTTCTTGATGGGCCTCACATCTAGATCTTGTAGGCCAACAACCAATCTCAATCGATTGTATACGTAGTTAGTGTTTTTCTTCTAACTTAAGCAATATTTAAAATGGAAAGGAAATGAAAACATAACAAGATTAAAGAACAAGTTCATCTTAGTGAAAGAGATACTTAATGATCAGGACAGATCATAGTAGTAAAAAAAAAAGGAACACCCCATGGATCAAACTGTATTTTCTTCTTAATTTCTTGAAAATCACACACTGGATATGAAATTCCAGCAGGTCAATCACTCAAACAAATGGGTCCGAACAAATGATAAGCTTAGCACACTAAGCTTAATTTTCTGGGTCCATTTTATAGTTCACAAGCTAATTTAATTAGCTTGCGCAGCCCGTGAAGGGTGATGAAGAACATTCAGAATGAACCTGAAGGAATATGTATTGGTTTTGTTTGCCCCCAAAAGGTAAATTAGTCTGTAGGTACGTAAACTAGTCAAACATGTTCAAACTAAAACTTTAGCATTAGAGAGTATTGTTTTGCTTGGAAATAAACAAAAAACAAAAAAAAACAAAAAGAGGGGGAAAAAACAAGATAATTTGATACTAGAATTATAGTTTGATTTTGTAGAAGTGAGGGTCTTAGATAGGGGAGCAGCTTGAAGGAGGAGTTGCTATAAGTACGTGAAGTCAGTTATGTAATAATACAAGTGTACGTAGAGAGACTAGAACGAAGTCGATGCAAAGTCGTTTTTGGGTTAGATGGAATGTTGATGAAGAAAATGGTCCCATTGACTACTACTTGAGACACCTTTTTAAATAGAGAAACACAAGCATTTGTTCTCCCTCACGAATTTGAACACAACCAAAAAAGAAGGCAGAAAAAAAAAAAAAAACTATGTAACAACAATAGCACAAGAGAGAGAGAGAGCAACTAGATTATATCATCTTTTTAAAAAGGAAAAGGGAAATATACTAACACATATGGGTCATCATTCTTGCTGCAACCAACAAAAGGTTAAGAGAGGGCTTTGGTCCCCTGAAGAAGATGAAAAGCTTGTAAGATATATCACCACCCATGGCTATGGTTGCTGGAGTGAAGTTCCTGAGAAAGCAGGTTTTTTAATTCATTCATAAACTACATCATCATTGACAATATCGTGTTGTATACCATTAATTCTGATCATGATATATAAATAAATCTTTTGACACATTAATTACATTATTGTTTTTTAATTCTGGTGTTGCAGGGCTGCAAAGATGTGGTAAAAGCTGCAGGTTGAGATGGATTAACTATCTCAGACCTGATATCAGAAGAGGGAGATTTTCACCAGAGGAGGAGAAGTTGATAATCCACCTTCATGGTCTTGTGGGAAACAGGTTTTTATTTAGTTAATTTTATTTCTTCTACCTACTGCTTTATTACTAGCTAGCTTTAAGGGCTAATGATCAAAATGGTTACACCTGATCATAAGTCTTTAAATGCTACCTACTATGAATTATGCCAATTTTGTAATTCTGTATTTAATGCATTAAGTGTATTAAATTGGATGTTTGAAGCTCTAACATTAAACTGCATTAAAATGTTTAATTTTCTCCATATAGGTGGGCTCACATTGCAAGTCACTTGCCAGGAAGAACAGATAATGAGATAAAGAACTATTGGAATTCTTGGATTAAGAAGAAGATTAGAAAGCCTTCAGCACCTCCATTAACAAAGTCGCCATCGCTTCCTAACATCGAATTCTTTCACTCAGCTTATAAGCAAGTTGACATAACAAATCAAGATTCGGCAGCATCCAAGCCACCACTAATCCAAGAAACTTCCGTTAATTTTTCTTCTTCCTCCCCTAATTTAATGTTCGACACAGCCAGTTTGGTAGCTGATGGAATCAGCGGCGGTGGTATTAATGCAAGCCCCGAGCTTTTAAATGAAGCCATTAGCTTAAATTATGAGTCTAATAATTGGCATTTTGATCACCACCATCATCAAGTTCATCATCAACTTCCACCTCCACCGGCATTTCTTTGTGGCATCGACTCGAACTTTTTGCCTCCATTGTTAGTTGGGAATATGGAGAATTCAGGGGCGGCACTGGTGATGCCAGGGGCGATGGAGGTGCAATCATGTGGCATAGGTGAAGATGGCGAAATGGGCATGGAATGCTTGCAAAGACAGGAGCTAATAAGTGAATGGGTGGAATCACAGCAATGTCCAGGATTTCTGATATGGGACAATGTTGAAGCTGATCAGGTTGGTGAGGAAGATGTTGCAGCAGCTCCATCAAACATAGAAGCTATTGCATGTTCTTACAATTCTTCTTTGTGAGAGTGAAGTAAACTTTGTTGGTTGTGAAAAAATCTCTTCTTTTTCTTTCTTTTTTAAAGGGGGGTTTTCAAATGTGTGAAAGACTATTTAAAAAAAAGGGTTTGTATTATTTTTATCTTTTTGTGTTATTTTTTTTCTCGTTTTTTGAAGAGACGTGAATGAAATGTGAGGATTGCAATCAAAGCATGCATGCAGTGTTCGATTAATCATGGGTTTATTGGGAACAGATGGTGAAAAAACCAAGAAAACTGAAAGAATTTCAAAAAGCCAGCAATATGGTGGTTGTTGTTGTTATTATTTGGTGTTGATGATGAGAATGAGAATGAGAGATATATCCATGAAATATCAGCTATAGCTCCTTGTTAGTTTCTTTGTTTAGTTTTCTTGATGTGGATTCCTTTCCTTAATGTCTTGTCTCTATGCAGAAGCTTGAAGTAGAACACTTCATGTCTCACCAACTAATTAATTGACCTTATCTTTTATTGTTCTCTAGTTTTGTCTGCACCCTTTTAAATAATGACCTTAATTAAACTAATTGATTCTCATTATCAAAATTCAAGACTAGATTATTTTTCTGATTAATTGCAAGAAGAAATTAAAAGAGTGTAAATTTGTTTGCAACTTCTTCAATCATTGTTTCTAATTAAGGAGAAAAATCTAAGAACCAAAAACATTATTACTATATATATAGACTTGGGGAATGGGCAAAATGAAATCAAATACATATAGAGCTAACCAACATATAATTAATTAAGGAAAATGCTATTTTGACTGCTGTAATTATTTTTTTAAGTGTAACTACACACTCACAACTATTAGATCATTGAGTATTACACATCTCAAGGTGTGTAATAAATATAACATATAATGATTCAATGATTGTGAGTGTGTAGTTATACTTAAAAATGTAATTACAACAATCAAAATAATATTTTTCATTAAGGAGAATGCCAACATTAGCTTCACTTAATTAGCCACCTTGGGGCTTAATAAGAGAGAATTTTTTATATATTATATGATATTGATCATAATTATTTTAATATATTTACGTTTAAAATAATTTTAAAGAATTGGGCACTAAAACCTTTATATATTGTTATTTTTATTTTGCATTTGTGAATTGTGATGGAAGGCTGACATCAGTTTTGCCAGTAGAGTGTTGCTTTCCAACACAGGTGGTAAGGAGGCTTAGGAGAGGCGACTATTGTAAAAAAGCAGAGAGGATCTAATGAACTGTTCTTGGAAAGTTATGATTTAAAACCACAGAATTCAGCAATCACGTTGACATTTGGATTGGAGGAGGTTGGTGAAACACAGCTTATTTATTGATTTACATGTTTACCACATGGCAGAGTAGGAGACTTAGAAAGTATGTTTATTAGATTGCTTTGTTGGTAATCTTGTCTGCTTTTGCAGCCATGGTGGAAGAAATAATATAACCAGATGCTTCTCTGCGCCGAATTTGAACAGAAGAGAATAGACTAAAGAGGGGGAGATTAATAAAATAAAATGATGGTGTCTTTTGATATATATATATATATATATATATATATATGTAAAGGTATATGTATGAGTAATGGTGAAGATGTAGAAATCGTTACCGC
Organism: Paratinospora sagittata; assembly: GCA_035771175.1. Lineage (NCBI taxonomy): Eukaryota > Viridiplantae > Streptophyta > Magnoliopsida > Ranunculales > Menispermaceae > Paratinospora > Paratinospora sagittata. Next base: position 42,849,697 of record CM069591.1, on the reverse strand, counting down.
CGGTATGACGAATACAGAAAGGGACTATACTGGATCCCAATCAACGAACCATCTTCTCTTGTGTTGGAATGGAGTGGATTTAGTGATAAAAGTGAAATTAATGGGATTTGAGAAATGATGGGAATAAGTTTCAATATCTATGCCGATGAGCACTTGCTCTAGTGAGTAGGTTTTAAGTTTCAAGTTGTAAGCATTCTTGATTGTTAGGTATGTGCGGACTAAAATAATAATTTTATATTGAATATGAACAAGTTAATCATATAAAATATAAGTTGAAATCTCATTATCATTAGTATCGATATCTTTTGAGTAAAACCTTACACCTGGTCCCAAAAATGATTAAGTTAGAAACAATATCAGTATTAGTAAAGATCCAGGCCGTTAGAATAACTATTAATTTTACAAATTTAATTCATACTTGTTAAAGCTATTAACTTATTCTTCAATTACCATCACTAACATAATAAATGAGTCAGTTATGATTGTTAATTTTTTATGATATTATTATGGACTTATGACTTTGTAGTAGTTATGTCATTGTCATTAGCCCTTCACTTACTTTTTTTTAAAGCTTATATGCCCACTTTGTCTCTATAACTTCTAAAATGGCTAACAATTGTGTTTATATATTCTTTAAATAATTTATAATGTTGTCCAGAAGACTATTCGGAGAATCTTTGAAATCTTAGTATTGTAATCTTTGAAATCATTTTACAAAAAATGATTGAGATAGAAGAAAAAGACGTTAGAGGCCAGCCTCTACAGAAAAAAATAAATAAAAATTATCATCTAAAATTATATTGTCAACTGTTTTCTTGGTTTAATTTTTTCATTTATACAACTTCGCCTTTCTAGGATTTTGCTTTCTACTCCTAAAGTGTAAGTGGAATTATATATATATATATAAAGAATTAATGCTGACCTTTTATGAGAAAAAAGAATGTCAAGCTAAATATATATATCCTACGTGTCCAAATTAGATGATTTTACTAAAATGCTATAAGCAAAAGCGACAAAAATATTCACATCTACATCTATAGAATGTTTTTTTGACAAATTGTACCCACCAGACAAGGATTAGAAAACTAAGAAAGTTGCACGCAATACTCAAATTTGGCATTATTATATCAAGTCATCTAGGCATCTATCAATGAAAATTGAGCTAGCCATGCTTGCCCAGCACATCAATATTTTAAAAAAATCTTATAATTATGTTATGTTATTTTTAATATTTTAATTTTTTTTTATAAATTATGTTATGTTATATATTTTTGCTTTATTTCTTCGAGATCAAAAGTTTAGATCTGCCACTAGTCATAATATATATATATATCACCCATCCATCAGTTCTTATACAATAGAATTGGTTACGTAATCTTAATTAATTAGGTGAAATATTTTTACAATTAGGTCATGTCATTTTCTTTTGTAACTTTACTATTATTGACTATATATATATATCTTATTTTTTGTATCAGTAAAACAAAGGTAAATATATCTAGATATCACTGGTAGAAATTTATTGGATAAATGGTATCATAAAGAACTCTAATATTTTTCCTACATTTCCTTCTACTATTTGTACAAAACATTATATATCCTAAGCTATTGATGTAATTAAGATATATCATGCGTATAATCAATAATTAGAAAAGATAATATGATGCACCAAACTCCCGCCTATACAACGTTTAGGGATCCAACAATTTTAACAAATATTTGTTCGAAACTAAACAATTAAATGATTAATACTGCACAAAGAAGTTTAACAATGTTTATTCTAACACAAATTAAATAAGATATGAAGTATAAAAACATCAAATTAATTTTCTCAAACGTCTTTTTTTTTTTTTTTTGGTCCACTGTTTTGGGTGCCTTTTTTGGTCCACTGTTTTGGGTATCAAGGTGATATCCTTCTTTATTTTACGACGAGACTAATTCATTACCTGAATTTAACCCGAATCAGCACAAGAAGTGATAAAGATCTCCTAACGAGACAAAATTTTATACACAAGAGAAATTTGATTCTGCGACCTTACTTAAAAAAAATAGCTGCGAACCAACTAAACCACGACCCGTTGGTAATTCTTGTCATATTTTCATATACATCATACCAGCTACTATTTTTTTTTTTGCCACCAACTGCTTTGTTTGGTCGTCCTAAATACTTTAGTGGTTAATAAAGACACGAGGAGTTTGCACCTAATAGGCTCTAACCCATAAAGCAAAAAGACCCAGACCCATAATTCTGCCAAATCATACACCAATTTTATTTTATTTTATTTTATTTTAAACAAGTTATTATTTATATAAAATGGCAATATTGGGAAAATTAAAAAGCTGGCTGCACCATAAGATGGTTAGCTCAAACTGTGAATCAAACGCAATTGTTGTATTTACTTCAACTTTTGCAAAATAAGTTCGACTTGGTTTGAAAAAAAACATAACTTAGTTGATTTAATTTGATTTATAGCATGATAATATAAAAGCTGATTTAAATTGACCTATAACATAAAAAATAAGTCTCAATATTTATATTTTTAATGAAAAGTGTTAAGGACTTCAGGGTGTTTGCATTTCCAAACACATTTCACCTTGCATTTATATATATATATAATGTAGTATATTTTGACAGAAAACTAAGCAAATTTCATTAAACTGCAGAGAGAGAGAGAGGATATGCCTCTTCAATTACAATGTCAGCAGTTACAGGTGAGATTTCTTCTATTCATATACTGGAGGATTGCGTACATAAGCCGAATCTATTAAGTCTATTGGCTGCACTATTGCATTCACATGGAATTGACTTTAAAGATGCATTTGGCCAATGATGGATTAAATACTTGCGATTCCCAACCAGTTCATTGATTTCTGATGGGTCATAATCATTCCTTTTTAACTCCTCCAGGATCCTAAGGGTTACCTTCACTAATGTCAAGAGAAACACCAGTTTTAATTGTGAACTCCAGGTCTGTTCTTATTGCGCATAGTTCAGCTACTTTCGCATTGAGACCTCCCATCTCATGAGTTGCCTTGGCAACAACAATATTCCCAGATTGATCTCTCACCGGTATGCCAATACAATATTTTCAATGTTTAATATTTTCATATCACACATATATTGCTATAAATAGTTACTTCACCGGTATATAATAAACAGTATTTTTTTTATTTTATTAGACTAACATTAAATTTATTACATGTATGTAGTTAATTTAATAATTCAATAAATATATTTGCTTACCGTTGAGTTAGTTATTTTGGCTTGAAAATCTTTCAAATTGACTACTTTTTTATTTTTTTTGGGAGGTAATTCAAGTGGTATCTCCAACTGGGTCAATTTACGCATACAATAAAGACTAATCTATTTAAAATGAGTATTACTAAAGAGATTTTTCACATTTGACCATAACACAAAGTGTTTTTACCTTATACAAAGGTCGGGCCACCCCGTTATGCGGTGAAAATAAAAGTCTTACACTTAGACCTAAACTTGAGATCTTGTGAAAAGAAATTCGTGTTCATACTAAATTGCCAAACCGGTTGGGGGTCAAACCGACTACTTTCGATTTGAACCTCTTCTGAAGTGAATTGTGGGACAGACCTCAAGTCTCAAATAATAATGAAGTTATCTATTTAAGGGTCGAGCTATTTTCACTTATCATTTTCTATCTCTTCACCCACCTCATCTAACAATTAGAAAAACAAAAAAAACTTCATGTGAAATTACAAAAAAAGATAAGTATTAAATCTCTTAAACTTTCTCACCTCTTTCTTCACTCACCCACTTTCTACCTTAAACTCTTTAATTCTTTAACTCTCCAACTCATCTTAATCTTCAATTTTGTCATTTTCTTCTATTTTTTTAATCAAAAGCATATATTTCCACTATTTTTACCCTTTTGAAGTATTTTTTTTTTACAAAAATATACCCAAAATCGAAGAGAAAATGGGGCGAAAATAGATTTTGAAACCCAGAAAAAATGGCTTCCGAATTTGGTGTGTCCAACCCTGTGTGGACGAACAGAATGAAATATATCCACCCTTAATAGGCCAGACAAAAAGAAAAGCTAAAAAATACATTGTCCGACCCTATTAGGTCGGATGTTTGCGATTCTAACACGCGAAATGGGTTTCTGGAACCCATTTTTGTTTCCTCATTCGACCATTTTTACCTATTTTTTTTGCAAAAAATATTTAAATCCAACAATATAACATTAAAACCAACTTAAAACACGTAAAAATCATAATTTACTTATCGATTTGTAATCAAGATTGCACTTAAATCACTTTAAGTTCGAGACCTCCAAAATTCAAAATAACCTAATTTTTTGGCAAGATTTCGCGTCATTGTTGCTCACAAATCTTATTAACGGTGTTCTAACCCTTTGAATGATTGAAAAACTTGAAAAAATTGTGAAGAAAAAAGAATAAATGAGAGAGAGGGAAAGGGTTTAGGGCCTTAGGGTGATAAGGGTTTTAGGGCCTTAGGGTGATAAGGGTAGAATAAAAATTTAGATGGTGAAAAAAGAGAAAATAATTGATTTTAAATTTTGTGAATAGAGGAAGTAGGTGAAAATAACCGGACCTCTATTTAATTATTTCTTTATTAAATGAGAAAATTATTTTCAACCACAAAAAGCCCGACTTGTTCACCTCTCTTACTTCGTGGGCGTCAACAACACTTGTGCTAGGCCCACGAACAAACCACAGGCCCAACTCCAACACAAGAAATTAGTATATAATTCGCAGATTTAGGGTTTCTCTCGTCTCCTCCTCCAATCGCAACAATGGTAAGTCATAGTCTCTGCAACTTCTCTCTCAAACGATTCACTGCAATGCCTAATTTCTTTTTCTTCTTCTTCTTCTTCTTCTCTTCAGATCATCCCAGAGAAGAACCGCAGAGAAATCTCCAAATACCTCTTCCAAGGTCGTCCCTTTCTTCCATCTTTACATTGTTTTGTAACTATTTTCTTCGGTTTTTGATTTGATGTTGAGTGTCTTGTATTCAGAGGGCGTGTGCTACGCGAAGAAGGACTACAATCTTGCGAAGCATCCGGATATCGATGTTCCTAATCTACAGGTAATCAAGTTGATGCAGAGCTTCAAATCCAAGGAATACGTTCGCGAGACCTTCGCTTGGATGCACTACTACTGGTACCTTACCAACGATGGAATCGAGTTTCTTCGGACATATCTTAACCTTCCATCTGAGATCGTGCCTGCAACTTTGAAGAAATCCGTCAAGCCTGCTGGAAGGCCCATGGGTGGCCCGCCAGGAGATCGTCCACGGTAAAATTGAGTTTCTGCGATTTGTTTTTGTTGGTTTTTTGGTGTTTAGGGTTTTTGTTTTCTTGGTTATTGTTGATTGGACCGTGTTAATGGTTTTTCAGTGGTCCACCTCGCTTTGAGGGAGATCGACCTAGGTTTGGTGATCGTGAAGGATACCGTGGGGGTCCTCGGGGGCCGTCTGAGTTCGGTGAGAAAGGAGGGGCTCCACCAGAATTTCAGCCTTCGTTCAGGGTAAATTTCTGTTATTATTGTTCATTATTTCATTGTTACCACTTGATGTTTTGGTTTGATATTAGTTTTACTAATTAGTTGCTTGGTATTCGATTCCAGGTAAAAGATTAGGTATTTTTTAGAAAATTTGATTTGCATTGGAAAGGTTCTGTTTTGGAATTGCCTTGGTCGTTTATTGATGAAGAATTAAAAAAGTGTTTTGGATAAATTTATTTTGTTTCCCTCTTTTCATATGAATCAATTTGGGCACTAGTATTAGGAGTTATTGGTAGCAGTCAAGTTATTTTGAGACATAATCTTGTTGGCATTTTTGTCATTGCTTTTTTAACAATACCTATCTAAACTGGAGTTTTCACTGTTGGTACATCTTATGTTTTTCCTTAAGCACCGAGAATAACAAAGGTGTTCATTGTTACTTAGTGAGCTTGTTTGGAAGGTTGCTTCCTCGTATGCTCAATGGTTAAGGTCTATGTGACAAATTTGGATGTTTGATAACGTTGGTATAACTATGTTATATAATTATGCTGATGAAGTCTGAAAATTATATTGAATTTTATGGTTACAAACCAAGAGTGTTAATTTTTTTATTATTATAGCTTAATTGAGTGGCATAGATCAAGAGAATGGTTATTCTTGTGTTAACATTTTAGATGCTTCCTATTAATGTGTGTCATTTCATATAGTGGCACAGTGCTTACCATGTATTTTGCACCCTCTTATGTCCCATTGCTATACTCATAGTACTGGTTATCTATTTATAGAAAGTATCAAGTGCGTACGTATCCTGTGAGCTGTTTTAAAGTTATTGTAAAATGTTCTTCACAAATTTAAGAATAGATGGCTTGTTCATGAACCAATCAATGCCATGATATGATCTGTGATTAGTGTAAATCAAACATCTAGATGGATCCCTCACATTAGAGATGCTTACATATTTTAAAGAATAATTTTACTAATTTGTAAAAAAAAAATGTTCTTGAAGTAGGGTTAAGGACAATACTGTGCTTGATTGAATAATATGCTATGGTAAAAGTGTAAGAAAATTTGGTGCATGTATGGATCACTAATGAGACACCCAGATTAGGGACTGTAAGTTATGTTGATGCTATAAGCAAGTACATACTTAGCTATTTTTCACTTTTCTGATTAGTTCTGATTCTGGATTCCATTAATTGATTTTTAAGGATATCTTTTAATTTAGGTCTTATCACTTTCATGGAGATCTGTCTTGATATTTTCTTTTGTTAGTTTTTCTGCAATGAGTTGCTTGTGAGCTGCTTATAAATTGCACTGCATCTAGATCTAGTCATTTAATTATTTTTAATTTTTTGATCAACTAATGTTTGTTTGTTTGGTTACATGAATGCTGCGTTTGGGTTATTGTTCCATCAATCAACATTAATCAAATTTGTTTTGTGAACTGCAGGGTCCTGGTGGAAGGCCTGGCTTTGGCCGCGGAGGTGGTGGTGGTGGTTTTGGTGCAGGACCAGCCAGCTCAAGCCTTTCTTAATGCAGGCTATTTTTCCAATCTTTTTTTTTTTGTTTCTTCTTGGGCAGTTTGTTATGATTGCAATTCACTAGGGTTCATTAGGCTTGCAATGGTAAATTGAGGTGGTCGTGTGACCTTTAATTTTGTTTTTATAAGTTTGGACATGGATTGAAATTAAACCTAAAAAGTCACTTTATTTAGTCTCTATGCGTTGTAGTAAGACAATATTCTCTCAAATGAGTATTTCGGTTATTTTCTGCAGTCATCTTCCAATGTTTTAGTGAAGCATTGCTACGTAGCTAGTCTCTGTATCTTTTCACTTTGTTCACTGATATTTGCATGTAAAAATGTATTTTTTTTTTTTGTCCCATCTAGAAGTAACAAACTAAAATGCACGAATGGTTTCCTGACAAAAGCATCAACATCTGTTATGTGGAGGAAGCATCAGAGTATCAAATAAAGTAATGTGACTGTATCCACTACGCCAAAAGAACCAGGAAATAAATTTCAAGAGAGGGAGCACAATATTCCTTTTTGTTTTTTTATCTATACCACAACCCCTTAAACTTCTCTTAATCGACTTCCTCCATCTTGCTCTCCTCGTTCCCATCATCTTCCAATGCTGGCATATCAGTTTCTTCACCACCAGCTTCCTCTTCCTCATCGATGCTCAGACCCAGTTTCAACATCCTATGAATCCTCGCAGCAAAAGTGTTAGGATCATCCAAACTGAACCCAGATGTCAATAAAGCCGTCTCAAAGAGCAGAAGAACAAGATCCTTCACGGACTTGTCATTCTTGTCAGCTTCTGCTCTCTTCCTCAGTTCCTCCATGATTCCATTATCTGGGTTAATTTCCATGGTCTTTTTGCTCGACATGTAAGAACTCATGCTATTGTCCCTCAAAGCTTGAGCTTTCATAATTCTCTCCATGTTTGCAGTCCACCCATACTCACCAGTCACCAAGCAACAAGGAGAATCAACAATCCTCTCTGAAACTACCACTTTTTCTACTTTATCTCCCAAAATGTCCTTAATTGTCTTGCACAGGTTCTCAAAAGATTTCTTCTTCTCCTCCTTTTTCTTCTTCTCTTCCTCTGTCTCGTCCTCGAGTTTCAGCCCTTCTTTTGTTGCAGAAACAAGCTTCTTCCCGTCGTATTCTTTCAATTGCCCGACTGCATACTCATCAATGGCGTCAACCATGAAGAGGACTTCATAGCCCTTCTTCTTGAGCCGTTCTAAGAAGGGTGAATTTTCCACTGCCTTCTTGGTTTCTCCGGTTATGTAATAGATGTCTTTCTGACCCTCCTTCATTCTAGTGACATAGTCTTTAAGGCTAGTCATTTCATCACCACTCTTGGTGGAGTAGTATCGGAGAAGATCAGCAAGTTTTGCCCTATTCTGGCTGTCTTCATGGATGCCTAATTTCAAGTTCTTCGAGAAGGCTTCGTAGAATTTGTTGTAATCTTCCTTGTTCTCTGCGATCTCCTGGAACATCTCAATGCATTTCTTCACCAAATTCTTCCTGATCACTTTGAGAATCTTGTTCTGTTGGAGCATTTCACGGGAGATGTTAAGTGGGAGATCATCAGAATCAACAACACCCTTGATGAATCCAAGGTACTCTGGGATGAGCTCCTCACAATTGTCCATAATGAAGACCCTGCGGACGTAGAGCTTAATGTTGTTCATCTTCTTTCTGGTGTCAAATAGATCAAATGGAGCTCTCTTTGGTACAAAGAGAATAGCCTTGAATTCGAGCTGCCCTTCCACAGAGAAATGCTTTACTGCTAGATGACCTTCCCAGTCATTGGTTAAGCTCTTGTAGAATGAAGCATATTCCTCCTTGGTGATTTCTTCCGGCTTGCGCAGCCAAATGGGCTTCTGCTTGTTGATCAGCTGCCATTCATGTGACACTTCCTTCACCTTCTTCTTCTTCGATTTGGTTTCTTTCTCTTCATCTACTTCTTCGACATCTCCCTCTTGTTCTTTCTTGGTTTCCTCATCTTCATCGTCACTTACCTCCTTCTCACTTGTCTTCTCTGTCCAGAGGTAAATTGGGTAGCTGATGAACTCAGAGTGTTTCTTCACGAGATCCTTCAATCTCCTCTCTTCCAAGTACTCCAACTGTACAAAAATCAAACAAATCCCAAATGTTAGATACAAAAAATCTTTTAAGCATCAAACCAGACAACAACGAGCACAAACAGAAGCTTATTCAGGGAGATATTGATAGAGTTTATCGGAAAAAAAAAATCAATTTAATAATCTCTGAATATTAATACATACTTAAAACTAATTATTAAAAAAAACAAATTACTTAAAATCCCAATTAAGCGGTGACTCTAATTATTTGTAACTAGATTTAATTCAAAACTTGAATGAAACTCATAATACAAATAAAACAAATAAAAAAATATAAACTCAACACCCCTTAATTTTAACACTATGATCCTCGTAATTCAGATTCTGCAAACTCTAAGTACATTAAAAAAATGACTCAAATCTTTATATATCAGCAATTTGATCTTCAGATTTACTGAAAATTAATTCAAGCTCCTTGATCTCTACCTAAAATGAATATAATTTCGACAGAAATGAATGGAAAAAAAAGTGTAAAATTCCTACCTGATCTTCCTTGAGGAAGAGAGTAATCTTTGTTCCCCTGCCCAATGGCTCTCCATTAACGTCCCTTGTAACACTGAAAGATCCACCAGCCTGAGACTCCCACACGTACTGTTCATCATCATTGTGCTTCGTCATCACAATGACCTTCTCTGCAACAAGGTAAGCCGAGTAGAAACCAACACCAAATTGCCCAATCATACTGACATCCGCTCCAGCCTGCAATGCCTCCATGAATTCCTTCGTTCCCGACCTCGCAATTGTCCCCAAATTATTCACCAAATCTACAATTCCGAAGAAACTCTAATGAGAACCCTAATTCTTAACCAAAACAAAGCACAAAATGAAATCGCAAACAGAACTTAATTAAATACGATACCTGCTTTGGTCATTCCGATTCCGCTATCGATGATGGAGAGAGTCTTGTTGGCCTTGTCAGGAACGATTCTGATGAACAACTCTGGCTGGGCTTCGAGCTTGCTCTTGTCAGTCAAGCTCTGGAACCGAATCTTGTCTAACGCATCGGAAGCGTTGCTGATGAGTTCTCGGAGGAAAATCTCTTTGTTGCTGTAGAAAGTATTGATGATGAGGCTGAGTAGCTGGTTGATCTCAGCCTGGAACGCAAAGGTCTCTGCCTCTCCCATCCGAACGTCCGCCATTACCGATCTTCTTCAAAAATCGAACTTCTGAAACGAAGAAATTGAAGAGTTGAGAGTAGAGATTGGTTAGAGCGAGTTGCGTTGAAGAATCAGATAGATACGAGATTTTTTGACTCAATTTCTGGGGCAAATGAGGGAAAGCAATGGGTTTTATAGGAGAGAGTGTGAGAGATTTGGGAGGCTTCTGGTTTGTTCTACGGGTAAGTTTCGCGAGAAGAAGCTGAGTCGTTTCTCTCTGGTGGGTTCTGGAGTGTTCCATTTTTATTGTTTTTTGATTTGTTCGGTTTTTGAATCTATTCTAGCTTCAACTTGCCGTGTCCAGATAGTTCGCGCGGGTTTTTTTTTTTTCAGATAGTTAGATCTGAAGAGCGAGATCCTCTCGTTATTGTGTATTGTTTGGTAATTGTTGAGTTGATGAACGGTTGAGATTAGAGCATTTGTGGAGAGTGGACGGGGTGGCGTGGGACGTGGGACGATAACTCTCGCGTGTGAACCGCACGTGCGATGAATCTCTCTCTCTCTCTCTCTCTCTCTCTTCTTTTTTTGTTATTCTTGGGGAACGAGGGGAATTGGATGCGTTATTTGTTGGTTGGATGCAAGAGCTTCTCCAAGGTCCTTTGATAAGTAAAATATTAACCTTTCAACTAATGACAGAATAATCTTTTTAGAAAATATGTAAATATCTTTTATATATAGTGAGAATAATTTTGAGTTGACAGTAAAATCTTTTTTTTTCTTTTTTTTTTTTTGTCTATCCAAAAATGCTCTTGAAGAGTATATGAATATCTCATATTTATTTGTAAAATGTTATTATCTATAGAGGTAAAATAGTCATTTTTTATTTAATTACTTTTCAGTTTGAATAATGCTACATTTGCTACATTTTTGGTTTTTTTAGTTATTTTTCTCTTATTCTACTCTTCTAATTTTGCCCTACTTTGATTATAGTAAAAGACAAAAATATAAATATTTTTTAAAAATCAATAGTAACATTGATGAATCCTTTTTTTTTTCTTTTTTGAATCATCATTGATAACATTGACAAACTTAAATGTCACCATAGCCAGTTTATGCATATATAAAATATTAATCTTGAGTTATCACAATTTAAATTCATGATAACATTCTTCTAAGAAAAAATCATGATAACATTATGCTAAAAAAATCATGATTGATACGTACGTTGGTTATATTAAACAACATAATGTATTAACAATATTAATATATTTATTTAAATAAAAAAAAAAGGTTTGTACACAATAGTGGCACTAAATGCAGTGCAGTAAGATGAAATTATATTGCATGTTTAAAAAAAAAATTATAAAGAAAAAAATATATTTATTAATGATTTATAAAAAGTAAAGGCCATTTATCTCTAGCATTTTTTTTTTGTCAAAATGTGCATTTTAAAAACTATAAACTTCTTTGGCTAAAAATAAATAAATATGTATATCATTGCAAGGTAAGTCACTCATAAACAATTTATTAAATTATAAAAATTAAATTTAAAATTAAAGAAGTGATGTGTAAAATATGTATTTATTTAAAAAAAAAAATTAAAACTCATAAAATGAAACTTGCATAAAAACTAAAGCATCCAATATCTGATCGATTTACACAGATTTACGTGTATTGTGCAAATTTATGTTGATTCAAAGAACATCAAATGTTTAAATTTTCATCTAAATTTTATGTAATATATTTCTAGTGCTATTCTTTATTTTATATTTATACGGTGGTAGACAAATATCACGATAGTCAGGCAATGCTAGAATTAAGATAAGAGACGAGTGATAGACAATGCAAGCTCTAGTTCTTATTGTCAATTCTAATATATATATATACAATAAGTGCATCATTTTATTTTGTTTTTAATTGCAATAATGTGTCACATTTAGCTAATGTTCAATCGTGACTAATCAAGCGTCTGGCTTCACAAAAATAAAATAGAATAATACTAAATTAATTGCGGTGTTGTATCATAGTGTGTTTTACAATGCCCTATCATCCTTGGATTACATTTCGATTATGTTAAATCATGTATTGATACGATATTCAATAAAATTCAAGGGTGTTTTGGTGATGAATTGTAATAGCATTATTCAAAAATAAAAAATAAAATAAAAATATCAATTTGAAGTTAAGTTGTGTTTGGTAGTTAAGAAATTTAAAAAAAAAATTATATTTTCTCAATAAAATAATCTGATTGTTTAGTTAAACATGAGAAATTTTTTTTTTTATAATTAATTATTAATTAGTTATTCAATTATATAATTATAATTTTTTAAAATTTAATGTATTTTTTTTTCTGATACCCTAACTTAAAAAATTATGATAAAAAAATGGTAACATCAAAAAATATTTTTATTTTGACCTTTTTGGCCAATTAAATATTAAAAAATAATTTTTTAAAAAGATAAATAAATATATTTTCATCTCACTTACCAAACACGTCCATAGTAATTAAACGTGGCACACCGAAGTACGTTAGCAAATAGCGCCAACGAGGGGATCCAGAAAAAGGAACGACATTGAAGCAGCCAAGACCTAGGTGACACGGCGCACAATAGCCGGCGTCCTTGACTGCAAGGACCGAATCGTGAACGGTTGAAATTCCGATTTTTTTTTTTCTTGAAACAGATGAAGATCATTAAACATGGCGAAGTTGGTTTCGAAGAAGAAGCATAAACAGCGATCGAGCTCTCTGTACTCTTCGAACATGGAGTCTTCTTCTCTCCTTTTCAATTGCAGGAGAAATTCTCTTCTTTCTTGTCCACTCGTTATTTTCGTGTTTGTTTTTCTGTATATGATGCTGAAGACGCCAAAATCAACCAGTTTTGCGGTTCCTTCGGCCGAAATCTGTTCAATCGAAGTAGTCAACGAGTTTCCCCACGATCCGGAGGCCTTTACGCAGGTAGCCATTTTGTTAGCAATCTTGAAAATTCATCTCGTGTTTTTAAGCAATTGTAGAAGATTGCATGTTTATCTGTTCATTTGAGCTCGTGTAATTGTTATCTACTTAAGCTTGATAAGAATGGAACAATTCATGAAAATTTTCGCATAAATATTAAATATAGTATTTCTCTTATTTTTTTCCCCTTTTAGAATTTAATTGAAACGTTGGATGATCGATCATTGATTCATAGACCTATCGATTGCATCTTGAAGAAGGTTTTGATGCGAAGCCATATTAGATGAATTAATGGTCGAATTTCTTTAAGTCAAGCATGGTTATTAAGTAAGTTTTTGTTGTATGGAAGGTTTAGAAGTGGTTTGGATCGAGGTTAGTAGTAAAGCATACAGTATCTCTTAAAAAATCCTGTAATTTTTAGTCTGTAATTGAGAATAATCTTGATCTGGTATTATCTGTGGGTCATATGATGAGCAGGAGGAAAGTCTTTCCGCCTAATTGTCTTACTGGTATCATCTGGTGGAATAGTCTTAATAGCAATGAGATTTAGTTATAGTTTTTCAAATGCTGCATACTTTCTGAGGAGAAGTCCTACATTGTTTGTTGAAAGGGTTGTTCAATTGTTCATGTAAGTACGGCATTGCGATATCAAGATCTCGAGAGTCATCAGGCATTACTTTGTAAAATTTGCAATTATATATCCAAATTGTCGACTGTTTCCTATTTGGAACTCCCTCTTGAACTTGTATGCCAACATTGTTCTTGTTTCAGGGCCTTTTGTATGGAGGAAACGACACCTTGTTTGAATCAACTGGTCTTTATGGGCAAGTGAGTAAATATTTCCATCTGATTCTTTTCTTATTAGTTTCTAACTTGGTCCTGAAGTTCTGGAGAAATGTATGATTTTTTTTATGAGAAAAAAAGGGGAGCAAGTGAAGAAATTGAGCAATGAGATAGAGAGAGACAGTACTAGCTTAGATGGCCGACTTCCTTCTCCTTATATTTGTAGATATAGAATGCACCCCAATATCTAAATGCATTATAAACATGTAAAAACATCCACATTGTTCGTAATTAATAACTAATTATGTACTTGAGCCATTCAATTTAGTTTCAATGTTGGATGCAAGTTTGACCAATTTACTACTTGTTTGTGGTTGAACTTTGCTTCCTAGTCTGATGCAATTTTTTGTTTCCTAGTTGGGATGCAATGCATGTCCAACTGAACCAATCCTTAATATCTAACAAATTGCTCCATTAAAAAAAATTCATACTAAGTGTTCCTATTACATATATTCCATATAATAAATGCTCAAAAAAACTTTAAATAGCAAGTACATGTCCAACATATTTGGTATCCTACAAAAAGCACTCCACATAATAAAGGAGTGCTTCTATAATGAATTGGGGTAATTGACTAATTTCAATTGGATATTTGTGTGGTGTGACTGCATAAGTATAGGTAAATTTAGTTATCTGTCTTAGTCTTTAAGTATCTTTTTATCTTTAAGTCTTTAAGTATCTTTTTATCTTTTCTTTGACCTAGACTTGATTATACATCAAAAAACTAGATTTGTACGTACATTTTCAGTCCTTATAGCCATCTAATACATAAAATGATAAACAATTGTGGGCCCTATTTACTTAAAACTCATCCTATTATAAACATAGAAATGACTGATAGAAATGGGTTCATTCAGATGATATTTTCTGATACTTGGGATAACAGTTTGAAAGTGCTTGTAGTTTTCTAAAAATCTGACGGCAGTACCAAACACTAGAAAACAAAGAAAATTGATGGTATTCTCTGTATGTTATTCATCGTGCATTCTTACTAGAAGTACTTGTTACTGCATTCATTGCTTGAGTATGACCCTTTCCTTTCCCTTTATTTTCTTTAATTTTTTTTCCTTTTGTTTCTTTCAGTCATCAGTGAGAAAGGTTGTTCTACAAACTGGGAAGGTAGAGAGCTTTATCATGAAAGATCTAAGTGATCTTAGTGTAGATAAAAGATTTTAGTTATTGTTTCCACTGGTGTAAGAGCACTAGATAGTCTTGTAGGGAGTCAACAACATTTTGTTGTTTAATCTGAAGTAAATTGTTTCCAACATTTTTCAGGTTGAAGTTCTTCAAAAAATGGATAGATCTTATTTTGGGGAGGGCCTTACTCTCCTTGGCAAAAGGTACCTGTGAGAAGTTTTAATTCAAGTTTGATTCTCTTTTGCTGCACCCGTGAATAAAGACAACAAGAGTTTTAAAAGAAAGTTGATGTCGTTTGTCCAGTTTCCTTGATTGTGTTTGAACTTCTTTTATGTCAAATTTGTGGAAAGGTCTCATTTCTGCTAGTTTTCTGTTGATTTGTAGGTTATTCCAAGTGACTTGGTTGAGGAAAACTGGTTTCATTTATG
Source organism: Paratinospora sagittata (assembly GCA_035771175.1). NCBI lineage: Eukaryota > Viridiplantae > Streptophyta > Magnoliopsida > Ranunculales > Menispermaceae > Paratinospora > Paratinospora sagittata. Next base: position 42,834,083 of record CM069591.1, on the reverse strand, counting down.
ATCGACATAATCTTAGCAAAGTTTGTGCAATCCCTAATCTTTCCTTGCACACATTATTTTCTTCTTTCTACATTCTACCATTTAAGCAACTTCTTTTATTATTTTCTTATTATTATTGGATGGGTAAGCATGGGCTTGAACATGTGTGACCTCACTACTTGGATCCCATTGTCAAACCGTTGGGGTGGGGTTCCAATCCCAACTTCTTTTATGACTATTCAAAAGGCCCATAAAATATAAACCTAGTGCATGAAGTTGCCTAAAGCAATAAACAAAGAGTTTACTATTTTGCTCGTCTTTATTCTTCTTAAAAAAAATTGCTCGTCTTTATTTGGGTTTTTTTTTTTAATGTATAATTTTTTTCTGTGGGAATGGGAGGGTGGAGGGAAATATTATAATTGAACTATTTATTTCGATCTTTGCCTGTTTTAATTATTACTGTTTTTTACCCTTTTTTTTAAACTTTATTAGTCTAAGAGATTTCATATCCTGTCTAAGAATGAAGCCTTGAAGTTGGAATATGTGTGGGTGACAGGAGCAAAGCCTAATCACCTTTTGATTAATATCAGCCTGATCTAACTAAGTGTCTCTGATTTTTGTTCTTGTAAAGACAACATTTCTCTAATGGTCTTACATTGACTGAAACAAGTTCTTGGTCACCATACCTTTACATGGCTTTCCTTGCTGGTCTTTTAAGTAGAAGATTGAATATTATTGTCAAAGATGGAACAAACCAAGATTATATTTTGATTTATGTGGCAAAAGTTTTTGGACTACATCTACTGCACACATTTTAGTGTAATTCATTAATTTTTTATTCTTGTATATTTGGTGCAGTATAAAACATTCAAGCATGAGATGCAGGATGGTTGGGGACTAGCAACTGATGGAGAAATCTTATTTGGTAGTGATGGATCTTCAACATTATATCAGCTTGACCCTTCAACATTCAAAGGTCTTTCAATCATGCAGCACTTGACTTTTGCATCCTTCAACAATTTAAGCTGCTTCTTCCCCACAGTCTCTCTGTTCTGAATATATCTGATTCCTTCATTCAGCAATTGACTGCCTCTGAATTACTTACTTAACGCAGCCATAGGGAAAGCTACGGTCAAATACAAAGGTTATGAAGTTCATAATCTGAATGAACTCGAGTATATCAATGGTGAAGTTTGGGCTAATGTTTGGCAGGTACACCCCTGCTCCTCCTCTTTAATATAGATGACTGGAGTGTTGCTTTTGTTTTTTGTTTTTTTGGGTTTTTTGTGTTTCAAATTTTCTACAATTATGAGAGAGTGACACAATTTTTTTAAGTAAAGCTCGTCTCTAGACATTTATTTTATATTATTGTTACAGTATCTAATAATTTGACTGCACCACGCAGACTGACTGCATAGCTAGGATTTCACACAAGGATGGGGTTGTTCTAGGTTGGATTCTCCTTCCTGAATTAAGGTTTGCTTCTTCACCTTTTTCTCTTTCACTTAAATAAGTAATATCATTTAAAAAGAAAAAAGAATTGAGACTAAATGGTAGTCATTTGTTACTTTTTACAGGGGAAAATTGTCAAAAGAGGGACATAAAGTAAGCTATATATCCTCCTCCGGAGCCTGATATCCTTTTACATGCTGTGAAAAAATAGAATTATATCTTCTTTAAAGTTTACATGCGCAATCATATTAATTTTTATCTCATTGATTATGATATGCGTTTCAGGATATTGATGTTTTGAATGGAATTGCATGGGATATAGAGAAGAGTCGAATATTTGGTGAGCCCCCATATTTTTATCTAAAGTTACTGCTTTTCTTCAGGACCTCTCTGATCTCATGAGAAAAAAGTTATAAAAAAACCTTACTTGGTTCGGTAATTGGTGTAATTGAGAACACTAGAATATGATCAAGCTGTTCATAAAGAGTGGCGAATGCTAGTTAAGATAAACCCTGCATATTCTTGATAAAAAAATTCTGCATCAGAGCATGGGATCCTAGACCTCTGAATGATTCATACTCTGTATGCTGGCCTTATTGTCTCAATCACTTATTTCTTAAATATTCTTCTGACGCCTTTTTTAAATTTTTTTTCCTCTTGATACTTCCTTCTACTTGCAGTGACAGGGAAACTATGGCCCAAGCTTTATGAGATTAAACTGCATCCTGTAAAGGGTCCTTTCGCCAGATCCATAGAGCAGCTTTGCCTGAGAAAACAATTTCATTTCTAGGCGGCATAGATTCATCTTTGGTGGATCATATATTCAGATCAACATTGTTGTGATATTCTGTAGTATTTGATTCTAGGGGCCTGCCTGTCAATATGATGTAAAAGTGCACTCTGCTGTCCCTTGGTGATTAAAATCAAAGTCTGTAATGTTTAAAGTAACTCATGTAGTTGAGAAAAAGACTTTTGTTCAATTTACAATGTTTGATTGGCCAATGGCAATATCTAGTGCCGGAGGCATAAGCCAATAAAACTAATGAAACAAAGAACTAATGATTTTACTTTAATAATAGCCACGTATGCATAAAAAATATTGTAATATGCAGTAGAAAAGAGGAAAAAAAAAAAGGGTGGAAATTCAAGAAAACTGTGACAAAAGATAAAATTAACAAAAATTATACTGATTTTTGCCAAGAAAATTTTGACATCTCGTGATTGCAAAATTTAGTTTTGCAGTTGGTGATGTTTTTCTTTCTATTTAAAGCATTGCATTTTGTTGAAACTACACAATGCCTGATTTTCAAGCCTTCATTTGCTGCCCCTAAATGTAAAGCGAAGTATCATTGAATAACCAACCATCGGTTGGTTCGAGAGCCGAACTTAAGGGGGGTTGAGGGACTCGGTTTCGAGTTCGAATATTTTTTTGATAAAATCATAGTTGGGATAAACCCTCTTGCCTCTGCAGACTCTCAAAATTCGGTAAAATAGTCTCGTTTCGAAGGGGAAGGAGGACACCACTGCATATCAGAAATCCCGGTATCCAAAAAAAAAAAGAAAAAACAGTATCACTGAATACATGTGTTTCTAATAAAATATATAGTATTTATTAATTATAAGAGAAATCACAATGCAAGAAATTTTAGGCTGCGTTGATTTAGGATTTAGATACAATTTTTTATATCCAAAATTTTGAAAATACGAAAAATGCGTTTGTTTCGTTGAAACCCGAAAACAATTTTATAAAATAAAAAGGAAACAAATTATTTTTAGAAAATGACAAAATGTTGTTATTTGATTCACCTAGTTGAAAAAATAATAACAAAAGAAAATGATGGACATAGAAACCAAATGCATTGTGCAGTATATACAGTTTTATACGTAAATAAAAAAGGATGACTTAATACCAATAAGGGGTTGGTTCGGAAAGCAAACTACGATGTACGGTTGAGAGACTCATCACGAGTTCGAGCCTGCCCTTATCTATCTCTATTGAAAGAGATGCTCTTGCTCTTACAATCGAATCTGAAATGATTGGTCTCACCCAAAAAGCGTGAGGAGGACATCAATTGGATGCCAAAAAACCAGTATAAAATAATAATAATAATAAAAAAAGATGACCGAACGTACAAGTTCTTTGCATTATATGAAGCCCGAAAGGCTATATTCAAATTTTTATCCGTGACCTTTAGGTCAAGAATGAAGCAATGCTAACAGTTACTTTCAAACAAAAAGAAAAAAAAAACAGAAAAACCTTAATAGTAAGGCTAAACCCTCGCTCTTCAGTTTTAAAAATGATTAAAAGAGTAAAAAATGATAAATATATATATATATATATATCTATATACATTGATATAAAAACTTAATAATGCAAGGCTTTATACACGCATTCTCCTCAGATTTACGGCTTTAGCAGCCGAGAAAATCATAAAAAACCGGCTCGTTTTTTTCAAACCGCCCACCGTTTCCATATAAATGCACGTTTCAAGTTCCATTTTCCCCGCTAATGCAAGCTTCTTGTTTCGACTGAGTATGCAATGGCATTTCCGTACGTTGGAGCCCTGCTAGGTAACTAGGGTTTCTTCTCTTGGATTCATCTCCATTTTTCTTCTCTGATTTTACTCTTTTGCTCCTTATCTTTCGATGATGCTGTTTTTACGCGGGAGAGCCTTCTTGATTGTTGGTTTCGACCTTTGTTAAGGTTTTCTTGCTTCATATTTGAGATTCATTCTTGGTTCTGTGCTCTGTTTCTGATTTCAAATCTCAGACAGTATTGCCAATCTTACTAAAGAACCAAGAAACCTATCTTTCCGGCTCCTGTATCGTTTCTTTAGAACTTCTGATTTGGATTGCTAATGACGACATCATTTCTGCTGGTAATTAATTAGCTTCCATGTGATAGCTCAAGAATTTTATTAAAACTCGTTGTGTTCGAATGTTCTTTAGTTTCTTGTAATGTTGCAACATATATGTTTCTAGATTTGGATTTCTATATTCGTGTTGCCGTTTGTAAACATGTAATACCATAGCTGTTATGTTAGTTAATTATGAGAAGCTGTAATCGCATAGGAGTTGACTTAATTAACCTTGGTTACTTGAGTTAATTAATTGGGGTTTAGCTAGTTTATTAACTAGTTAGTTATTTCCCTCTTTTTCTTTCTTCTCTGTAATATATATATATATATATATATATATGATGTAACAGAGAAACAGGGGACTTGGAGTAATAAGACATAGCTTCTTTACTTAGCTCTTCTCTTCCATTCTATGTTCATGCTGTGTTTCATTCCGTTTTAGTTTCAATTTGTTCATGGTATCAGAGACAGTCGATCTGATCTACTGGTACACATATTAGCTGCTGTTAGTTTCAATGGAAGGCGTTTTCAGAGATACAAGTTTGGAATCCAGAGGTGAAAGATCTACAAATGAAATGATGGAGATAGGATCGTAGAACAATGGAGATTCGTTTCATTTGCAGAATTCAGATCATCCAGGAATGATCTTAGTATCAACACCGTTGTCAGGTAATAACTATCTCACTTGGAGCTGATCTATGAAAATCGCATTAGGTGGGAAGGTGAAGTTAGGGTTCATTAATGGTGCTTGTGTAATGCCTGCTAAAGACTCACCTAAATTTGCACAATGGAATAGGATTGATTTCATGGTTACCTCTTGGATCTTGAATAGCATTTCCAAGGAAATCGTGGAAGCTTTTTTGTATACTTCTTCTGCAAAAGAGCTTTGGAAAGAGTTGGAAGAAAGGTTTGGTGAGTCGAATGGTCCCTTGATCTATCAAATTCAGAGAGAAATTAGCTCTATCTCTCAAAGTAACATGACAATTGCACAATATTATACCAAACTTAAGAAGCCATAGGATGAATTAAATTGTTTGATGCCACTTCTTCAATGTTCTTGTGGATCTGCAAAGATAGTGGCTGAAATTTCATCATCCGCTCATCTGATGCAATTTCTGATGGGATTAAATGATTCCTTTGATAATATAAGGAATCAAATATTAATTACAGATCCATTACCAAGTGTTAATAAGGCCTGTTCCATGGTGTTAAAAGTGGAGAAACAGAGAGAAGTTCAAACTTCTTTTACTGGAAATAATGTTGACAGACACTCTACATATCAAGAAAGATGGTTACACCAAAGGCAATTCCAAGAAAAGAGATGGCAAGAATTTTATTAAAACTCGTTGTGTTTGAATGTTCTTTAGTTTCTTGGCGAAAATTATTACTGTCTTTGTTTTTGTTTGCACGTGTTATGATTTTGTTGTAATGTTGCAACATATATGTTTTTAGATTGGGATTTCTATATTCGTGTTGCTGTTTCTTCCACTATTTGATTTAGATTATTCTGTAGGTAAGTGCAGCTGAAATTTATTGTTCCCAATATATTTTACATTTGCTTGTTTTCCATGCTTGACGATCTTGATGTTCATTTTCAATAGTACCAGGCTAACAGTGAAAATCTTGCTCAAGATGTATTTGAATTTAAATAACATTTTTCACACTCTCTCTCGCTTTCTCTCATTTTCTCTTTCTCAGTTATTTCAAGATTAAGAGGCTTGATCTTTCCAAATGATTCTTTTGAGAACACATACATGAGGCATTTAGTTTCTTGATGACAATGGAAACTTTGGTTTTTTCGTAGCCCGGGGATAACATGCTGCTTAAAGGTCTTTGTTCATGTCATTTTTGTGGTTCTTGTTGTGTTTTGACTTGAATTGTTTTTTGATTGCTTAAGATTGTTTCTTTTTGGGATCGTGCCTGAGCCTTTACTAGAGTTAATGAGAAAGTTAATCTGTTATTTTAGCATATAGTTCATGATCTTGATTATATTTGGAAGCATATCAAAATATATTACATTAGGTAGTAATCTCATGATTCTCCTTCATTTTATGTATTCTATTTTAATTGTTTCACTCTCCCATCTCTCTCTCTTTGGATATTTTAAGTCTTTTGTGGTTGTTCCACTCAACAACTCAGTATCAAGCTTCTTCATCTATGAAAAACTGGCGGCTATTTGTGCAGGTATGAAATTCATGGTGTACATTTTTGAAATATATCTGAATATACGACAATATACAGCTATGGAGGTACCCTATATTCCTATACCTTTGGAAGGAGTGGTGAATGAACAGAGATTCACAATGTCCCAATACTATTCCCTTGATAAAAGGTTTTTCTTTCCCTTCTCTTGTGGAGTTATTTCTTTAGATCTTGTTTTCTAGAAAAATCAGGCTTCAAAATTAGTTCAGTGTTTGGCAGTCTATCATAATATCATTTATATTTTCAGTGAAATATGCATCATGCATAAAACTATAAAGACGCTGACTGAGATTGCGTTTTTGTACTTTGGAGTAATGCCTTTTCTTTGGGAGGTGATTTGATAGATGTCATTACATTGCTCCTTTAATTTTGCCTTTTTTTTTTCTTTTTTTTTTAAAAGGGTCTAAATTTCTTTTGTTGTATTTTTATATAGATATATATTTTTTTGCTGCAGAAATCAGGAGACTTTCTTGTGTACTACAAATTCAACGTGGAGAATGAGATAATTAATGAGACGATTCTGTCTCTTATCTTCCTCACAGTTTTGGCATTTTTGTTTGAGGTGGAGATTCTATAAATTTTTAGTAGTCTATATTCTCGTTGATTAATTAGATACAAGTGGGCCCTTTGAAAATTGACATGTTAATTGTATGAAGAAATTACAGAAAAATTAATTTAAATAAAATATCGTAGTCACCATTTTTAAAATCTGAAACAAATTCCTTGTTTCAATAAATTAGATATAGTTCATTACTGTTATCTTCTAAGAAACATTGAATTTATTCTGAAAATATGAATTGTGCTATCATGTTTTGAGTTGTATAGTTTTCTTTAAAAAAAGTAATAAATAACGTTGAGCATGTTCACTGATCTTTAAACACAACCTGTTCCAAGCCTCGGAACTTTGAGTTGTGTTAGGTAGCTGACAACCAATATAAAAGTTTGTCAGATCAATTGTGACATGAATCTACAAAATTATCATCTTGGCCATGTATAATTTTCTCTATTTTCGTTGATTTTGATTATCATTTGTTATTTCTTTAATGTAAGACATTTTTTGTGTGTGTGTGTGCTCCTATGTACATCTTGCATTACTTAGTTTATACTCAAATTTGTTTTTCTTGCAGATCATTGATTTACCATTTTCACTGTACGAGACTTTTGTAATCGACACTCGTCACGGTCTCAACAACGTGTGCTATTTTTCTTCAACCTTATTCATTTTGTGTTTTCATTTATTTATTCTTGAAAATGTTCATCATTCCAAATATTTAGCGTAAAGTTTCTTATTTACTTCCTTTGAGCCATTTTTTTCATCTACTTTCTAACTGTCCTTATGTTTCTCTGATATTATCTTTTACAGCAAACATTTCAACAATTCTTTAGTTGCTGGTACCAGAAAATTGGCTATCAAATGTTACTCGCACCACTAAGTGTTTTTACAATCATTGTAATAGTACAGGTATCATAGCGACATATGTAATTACTGATTTAGCATTAATTTATTATTCTGTACGATTTAGTAGATACATATGCTCGAATACAACTGATGTTTGTAGTTGGAGAATATGCTCTTTAACCATAGAAATGTAATATCTGAATTTGTTCTTGATATCCAATTTCTGCAAACAATCAAGAACTTTTCCTCTTGTTATTGATATGCGTTGAATATGATCTTTATTGCTGCAGAATGGAGGTCCACAGTTGGTAGTCTATCTCTGGGTTCTTACATTCATTCTGTCCATCTTGGTGATGACATTATATCCTATTGTTGTTGTTTCGCTTTTTAGCAACTCCTCACCGGTTAGTACTTGTTGTATTCAATGTTTGAATGTACTTGTTTGACCTAACTGTTAACTGTATTGTTATATATTCAATTAACTTATGCAGTACTCTTTTTGCTAGTGTTTTTTTTTTCCTGTCCTCGCATGAAATTACAATTGCAATTGTTGCGTAGTTTGTCATTTTTTATTTGTTTTTTCTTTAGCTTCCTCGTGAAGCGCTTAGAGTGAAAATTGAGAATCTCGCATTGTCCCTCAACCTTCCTTTGAAGCAGATTGTTGTTATTGATGAATCTATCCAAATAGGCCATTGCAATGTGAGGATTCAACTCATTATTATTAATTTTTTTTTCCAATTTTCTTTCTCTTCTTTTTGTCTAGTTTTTTGTACCTTTTTTTTAATAGCAAGGGAACTTGCAATGCTTGTAATTTATTCATTTCCCTAATACAATACCTATGATTACACTCTTTTAGTGTTCCTTTACAAAGTCAATGAACACTTCCATAAGCCAATGGAAATCGTCGTTTTTAATATTTATTTTTAAATTTCACTATAGAGAACCACCCCTTCCTGCCATTGCAACGGGGTAGGAGGAGGTGGTCCCGTTTGTGTATTCTCAATTTCTTAACAGCTCTCTCTTCAATTTTATGTGCCTGTTGAATGGATAAGTGAACCATTGGCACGTATGTCTGATTCATTTCATTAATATTTCAGTTACAGGCTTATGTATATGGGATATTCAAGAACATGCAAATTGCTGTGTCTAACAAGTTGATCGAACAGGTTAGGATGCCAATAACAAGGAAAATCTTTTGTTTGTTGCATTTATTTCTGTTTACTTTTTATTTTATTTTGGCATGTTCATCGATTCATCAACTCAACTCAACTAAGCCTTTTCTTGACTATATGAGATTAACTACATGAATTTGCTTACTCCACTCTGCTCTATCAAAGGCTAAATTGACACCTAAATTACAAGTAGTTATATATTTTTTAATTCTTTTCTCTATCAATTCTATGGGCTATTGGTTATCAATAGATCACTCTTCCTAACTAGGACATAGCACATATATCCCTTGACAACATATCTTGCATCTGGATAACTACTTTATTAGGTTATTACACGAGATCATATGAAAAAGGACGGTCTTTTAAATCATATTACTTGCATTTCCTTTAAAAATTGTTGTCAATAAAATCCTAATTTATTTCGTCATTTAATTGAGTAATTTATCAAATATTTTCACTAATCTCTATCCATTTTGACTTAGTGAAAGGGTGGGCCTTGGCATTACGACAAGGTTGCTCCATTGTGACCAGGAGTTTATGGGTTCAAATCCAAAAATAGCCTCTCTACAAAGTAAGAGTAAGGTTGTGCGCATCAACCCTTTATAGCTAAGTGACTAAGCAATTGAAGCATATTTTAAAATGCACATTCAAAGAGGAACACGTATTGCATTTAGATTAAGGATTGAAGCTCCTATTCCTAAGTTTATTCTATATGATGTATTTGTACATAGATTTTGATAATTTTTGTAGGAGAGTTGTATGGTATTTTTGTGTTTTTTGCACTTGTTCTTTTTCTTTTTCTTTTTTTTTTTGATGGGTAAGCAAGGGCTTAAATTCCTGATCTATCACTTCTTCTTTTTAGGCCATATTACGGTTATCAGAATTCTGATCGAATCTATTAATTTTATGATTCACAACTCGATTCAAGGGAAATAGATTCAAATCTTTAACATGAATCTCAATACTATTGAATCTTATGGAAAATCCTAAAAAAATAGTAGAATTTTATGATTCATGATTTGAGTCTTACAATTTAAGTGATTCATAAGATTCAAAAAGTGAAAAAATATATATTTTATATCATAAATTTAAAATATCAGTTTTCCAATTTAAGCACTTAAATGTGTTTTGCCAATTAAAGAAATCTTTAATTATTTATAGGACTTTAATGCATGATTTTTAACCTTGATAAAATTTTTAATGTGCACTAATTTTTGCGAGGATGTGTTCTTCAACAAAAAATCAAGTATCAAGATCATATTTTGGAGAAAGGTGATATAAGAAATAAACAATTATAAAATATTATTGTTTAGGTTTAACTAGAAAATTAATTCGATTAAGTTACATATTCTAAAATTAACAAGTTTTTGCAAGGATAAACTCCTTGGTGAAAGGATCATTCTTAACAGAATATTAGTTTATTAGCGGCCTACAATTAGGACTAGAATGACTAGTTAACAGAACTATAAATTAAATCTCATTATTGGGTTATATGTGATTTTATAAACAATTTGTGTAATGCACATGAATCTTATTAGTCATCGATTTGAATACCAACTCGATTCTCCAAACTCTTAAAGCGATTTGATTCCGATTCACGATTTTGACATCTAGGGGTCATATAGTGCTTTTCAATTTTTATTTTTTTGTTAGATCTTTAAACTTGCACATGCTCGTTTGAATTTTTTTGTAATGTTTATTATTTCACACTTATATTACCTGATATTGAAACTTGTCTTATGTGAGTCAGAACCTAGAACAGGCACAAACCTAAATACCTAAAGTGCATCTTTTAGAATAGTAAAAGTTAACAGTATGGGATATAGGAAAGGAATGAAATTAGATGGGTCTTTGTCTGTCAGGTGCTTGTGGCAGCTTTAGTTTCATCTGTCTAGTAGTTCTTCAACATAATCTTTTGCTGATGTTGATTCTCATGGGATGACGTCCATCTATGCTCAAGTTTTGAATAGTAGAGACATTGTATACTGTTTTGTCATTATCTAATATTTTTCAACTAATAATCCCTGGTTAAATTTCCATATTACCTTATAAGATTAACATATTGCAAGGTGCAGCTATGTGTGTTCTATCTTATCATTCTTTCAAAATATCTGTTATTTGAGTGTGGAAACTTCCAGTGCAGTTCATGCTTGATATATCTTATTTTTCCTTGGGAATCTGGGATTATTGTCTTCTGGGACATCTGGAGCTTCTTATTAGAAATTTCCATAACTTGTATATCTCTAACAAGATCTCTTGGATGCATTTGGTTGTCATTATGTTCTTTATCGTTGTGATTTTTGTGTTTTGCATTTTTTATATTTTTTATGTACATTTTGTTGTCATTGTTTAGAATATATGTGCACGTTTCCTTTATTTTTAATAAAGTTAGGAACTTACAATAGAATGAAGCATTTTACACTTGTAGCGATGGGCCAATGCTCCAATTCTAATATTTGTGCAGACTTCAAGAGAGCTATTTGGTCTGTTGTGATATGAGCAATAGCTAGTAAATTTATCGAGATATTAAATTAATGAGTGAATGATGGAGCTTCAGAAGAGAGTGACTGAAGATTGATTAAGAGCTGAAACTATATTATCGAAAAAGTCAATTGGGGTTCATACTAAGGAGCTAGGAAATCAAGTAATGGAGAGATATAAGAAGAGAAAAAGTTATCTTTATATGATTTTTATTGATTTAAAAAAAAGATTATGATAGAGTATCAAGTTGACTGAGCATATGTTTTAGAGAAACAGGAGCACAATTAGGGAAATCAAGTTGACTGAGCATATGTTTGATAGCCGGGATAATCTTATTAAAAACAATTGGAGAAGAAATTGGTAAGTTTCCAATTATGGTGGATTTACATCAAGGGTCAACATTAGCCCTTGATGTAAGGGCTAATGTTGAGACGAAACGAAAATCATATTAAATTAAATGAAAGCAGATTACAAAATGAGTACCAAAAGTACTCATGATTGTGCTTTATGGAACATAATGTCGGAGAATAAAGAAGAAATGCATCAATAAATTAAGCATAATGAAAATGTGAATGTTAAGATGGAGATGCAGTAAAACATTAAAAATATAGTATTAAAAATGACCACATTGAGGAAATGATAGGAATAATCTCAATTGGAGATTGAGAGAGAGTTGACTAATTAGGTTTAGACACATGCTAATCATCTTATTATAGATGAAGAAGAGACCTAAAATAACATGATTAGATATATTAAAAAAGATATAAGGGAAGGTTTGGCTCTTTATCCCTTGATAGAACAAAGTGGAGAAAGGATTTATTTGATTATGGAATCTTTATTATTAATGTCGAGAGAGGAGATTGTTAATGTTATATTATTTCAATAAGTAAATTGATGGATAGTTTCTTCATGAATGCTTGATATAAGTGCTAGAGGGTCACAAGAATTGATTTGTCGGCTTTTGTAGTATTCACGGTTATTTTTGAGTATTAATTTGCGGTGAGATGTCTTATTAGTTTGGCTTGCGGAATTGATTTTCGCTATTCATTCAATTGTTGCAACCCCATTTCTTAAAGTAATTTGACAACTTATTCATTTTTATTTAGCACTTGTAAGTAATGGCTTACATATACTTTACAATGTTTATAAAGATAAAATTGAAACATCTTTCTTAAGGCTAATTTTCTCATTTCTTGTAGTTCAAAAATAGTGATGAAGTTGTGGCTGCTATTGCCCATGTTTTGGGGCATTGGAAACTTAATCATACAGTTTATTCATTTATTGCTCTTCAGGTATGCTCTAATCAAAGTTTAACTTTGAAGACTTCATGCACACCCATAAAAATTTAATTTGACTCCAGTGGAACATAAGTAGTAACAAGCATTTTTGCACATGCCCGAGTTAGTGTACCTTCCCTAGGTTCATGGGTAGTGCTGAAGCTTCGCCTACCTCAAGGTGTACCTTAATATCATGAACGAGATAGCATACGTGCAAATAGATGAGATTTCATGTGTTTTTGTGAATGTCCATTAGCTTTCCATTGATGCAATACTAGCATTTTGGATGTCAAATATGTCACATAATGGTTGAGTTGCATTTATTCTCTTTTATTAATGCCAAATGTAGGCTTTCATGTTTTTGCAACTTGGAGGATACATGCTTGTGAGGAACTCAAGGGACGTTTTACAAAGTTTTGGGTTTGAGACACGACCAATAATGGTTGAAGTCATCATTTTTGAGGTACAAATTTTTTTAACTTCATTTTGATTGTAGCACAATTTTGTATCTTGAAAAGGCTTGGGCATCTATCTCATCCACTCATTGGTATTATCTATTACTTTCTGTTTGTGACATACTTGGTATCAGTTGGGTGTCCCGCATATTTCTTTTGTAATCTCTTCATTGCAAGTTTTCACTGAAAACTAATGAGTAGTTAACCAAGCAGAGATTTGTTTTTCAGTTTTATTCTTTTCCCCTCTGAATAAATGTTTCAACTTGAGTTCCAACTTTTAATATTCACTATTTTAACAATACTGATAATTAGTAATGGAGGAAACCGTACGGCAATAGATTAAAACTGGTGTCCATTGAAATCTTTGTGCTTAGTGTAATTCCTTGGGGATCTTGTGGTGCACAGAACTGCTCTAATAGAATGACTGACTCTACTAATCTTGCTAACCATTTTTTTTTTTCTTGCAGCACATTGCAAACCCCTTCCAAAAGCTTTGGAACTTCGCCCTTAATCAAGTTAATCATTTGTTTGAACTTCAGGTTAGTGTCTTTAGGATATTATTCTCTCCTCTCTAACCCCCTCCCCTTTAGGTGCTTTTTCCTCATTGGCATGCATAGAGACGCATGAACTTTTCAATTTTTTTGATGATGGTCACCTTTTTGCAGGCAGATGCTTTTGCGATGAATCTTGGCTATACCGCAGCACTTCGGGCATACATTGTAAAATTGCAGGTAACAGCTTATTTCAACATTATTATTGATATTGTTGATCTCTTCTTCATTTTTGCTTCTTCATAGTACTAAGTGCTGAAAATTACTTCAGTTTACTTGCTTGTTTTAATAAACTAACTTTATCTTGTAAACTGGGTCTTGGATGTAGCTCGACTCCTAGTTTGTTTTGGTTTTTTTATTCTTTTTTCTAATGTCCAATATTTCCTAGGAAAACACTGTATCGGTGATGAACGTTGATTCTCTGTTTTCAACGTGCTGCCTATCTCAGCCTAAATTTGTTGAAAGGCTGGCTGCTATTGATGATTACGCTTGCGCTGATAAGAAAACAGATTGACAGGAAAACAACATCTAACATCTCATCAGCTAACATGTAGCGTTGATCACTGATCGAGCATCATTTCATTTTGAGCTTTACCACGGTTTGTACATTATCTCAATATGGAATTTTGTAGTGTAAGCTTCAAAGTAATGTTCCTCATCCCCTCTAGTAAATGAATTGTTTTAGAATAGTTACAATTAATATTTTAATCATCACAAGGTGATGTGTCCATATCAACTCATTCATCATTCATTCAATTTTGTAACATAGTCTTAGTCATAGTTATGTCTAGTAAAACTCTTGAAAGTCACGGGAAAGTAATAAATTTACATTTGAACCTGCTCTCAACTTCTGTAATTACTCAAATTTGAATTTTTATACAATGGTGGGGTCACCATTGTTGAGGCAGGTGTATGACATTTAAGTAGGTAGTACGGCAAATGCCCTTTGTTCTTTCGACCATTGCAATGGATCTTTTTTTAAACGTCGCCTACCTCTTATGGTCCACTGCGAATCCTGGTTCATTGTTTTATTAACTTCGGCCGGCTTAGGTCATAAATATGTAAATAATGGCAAATAAATGTTAAACCGAACCCAAAAGTCGCAATGAATGAATTATCTCCTTCAAAGTATAAAAGATAAATAAATACACACTCCTTTCTATGCTTCTTAATACGTCACGGTGGTTGGTGCAAAATATGGTTTGATGAGTTCATATAAAGACGCGCAAATCATTAAAGTGTTCTGTGAAAAATAGGAAATGATGCTTCATCACCATGTCTCTTAACTCTTTTACAGCATGGGATGTTTTCCTCTGTTTCACAAATTGAATACTGACAGGTTTTTTAGCAGTAGTAAACGGAGAGAAAACTCTCTGCTCTGAAACCATAGAGTTAGTTTGATTCATATTTTAAAACATTTTTTAACAGGTGCCTAGCTTAGTTAATTAATAAATTCTTAGTTAATTAAGAAATTCTCAAGTTTGAGTCTGATATATTTTTATTTATTCGTACTTAGTGGGAAGATTGACTCAAAACACTTTTATCGTATATTTAAGTTTGATAAGATTAATTTTATCTAAAAGAAATAAAAGACGCTTTGTAAATGTTGAAAAATCAGTAAAAAAAAAAAAACATTTTTAAAAAATTTACTTTCAAAACTATTTGTTTTGTAAAAATAATAAAAAATTGTTTTCTATTTTCCATTTTTTCGATAGTATCGACACCTCCATTTGCATTCTACCACCAACCATGTATTTACCTGCCACGTGGAAATTTACAGTTTGTACACTATACAGTAAGAACTCAGGACATATATGCCATTCTAGTCAAATCCAAAGGAGATCTTGGCCCAAACGTCACTTTAATGTGCAACAAAAGAAGAAAAAAAAAGAAAACAGATCTTAAGAGTTCATCTCTGTTACTTTCAGTCAGTCCCCAACTCTACTCCGGCACCACTCGTCGGAATCCGCCACCTACGGCGAAAAACATACTCGTTTTACCTTTTACTCTTGTTTTTTTTTTCCGGGCCCAAGAAAATAATGCATCAGAGCTCAGAGAATAACAATTCCCTTCTTCTTTAACTCATCATCATCTGTATATCTCTCACGTTTTTGCACCGGCATGTCGGTCGGAACCGCCGGATTTGTAAGCACCGAGCTTGAGAAGAAAACGTCAATCTTTGGCTTGCCGGGATGGATAGTGTGCGGAGTCGGAGTCGGAGCGCTCATTGTAGTAATTCTCTTCTTCCTCTTCTTCTGCATCACTTCCATATGCCGCCGGCGCCGGAGATATCTGAAGCCGAGGCTCCGTTCCGGCAAGTTCTCCGCCGGAAACCCATCACCGGAGCCGTCTAAGGAGATCCAGGAGGACACCCACGTGGCGGCAGTGCTGGATCAGCGACCGCCGGCGGTGCAGGAGATCCAGGTAGATATCGGGAAGACGGAGCATCGGGTGGTGTTCTTCGACCGGCACTCGTCGCAGGCGAGCGGAGAGAGTCGGTCGACGACGGGGACGGGGACGGATTCGGCATCGATGGCCGGAGGAGGGCCGCCGGAGGTTTCGCATTTGGGGTGGGGGCATTGGTACACATTGAGGGAGTTGGAAGCGGCGACGAATGGTTTGGCGGATGAGAATGTGATTGGGGAAGGGGGGTATGGGATTGTTTATAGAGGTGTTTTTGTTGATAATACGGTGGTGGCGGTGAAGAACTTGTTGAATAACAGGTACCCACTTGCCCAAAACTTAATTTTTCTGGACAATTTGCTGTTTTCATGGTGAAAGTTTCATTTTTTTTTTGAAGGGTGATTTTTTTTTTTTATATGGTGAAGTGGTTATTATTATTATTATTTTGAATGATTTTGGTTCTGTTCGGATTTATTGGAGGAGTAGGTTGATTTGATCATTAGAATTCCCTCTTGCAGTGAAGTATAGATGCATGTTGTTGTTTGGTTTGATTGAGCTTAGTTTTCTTAGCAGCCAATTCCAAAGGATACAATTTGGTGTCAAAACTGATTTGTTCACTGATCACATAGAGTATTTCAATTGTATCTTTTACAATTCTGAAATTACTTGAGCTGTATGGTGCATTTTGTGTGAATTTATGATTCTGAAGTCATCATATTTATTTATTCTGAGATTGTGGTGACTTATGGGTCTAGTTTTTTTTTTTTTTTTTTGTCACTCTCTGCTTTTATGTTGACCCGTGATGAAGAGTATATTGGAATTTAACTAACACCAAGCTAAGTGATCTAAGAGATTAAATTTTCCTTTTGCAGTTTACTCCTTTGGCTCTCTCTCTCTTTTTCTTTTTCTCTGTCTTTGCACTTGCTGTTGGCTTTGTAGCAGTTGGGGTTCTGATTCTTTTACTACATGAAACAAATTCTCTTTTCTGGACTGTGTTTCTTCTTTGAGCTTCCTATTGGTTTCCATTATTTTCCTAGATCTCATGATATTTTGATGACATTTTTATGTTGATAATTTGTCAGGGGTCAAGCTGAGAAAGAGTTCAGAGTAGAAGTGGAGGCAATAGGGCGTGTAAGACACAAGAACCTGGTTCGCTTGCTTGGTTACTGTATGGAGGGAGCTTACAGGTATCAATATTATATTTTTTAACCATCTTATCTCACTTTTCAAGGGAAGTTTTCTTATAAGCATCTTCAAATCTATTGAAACGGAGAATCATTTGATTAGAAACTTAACTCTCTTACTCATTTCAACTGATTGTTTTGAATAGGATGCTTGTTTATGAATACATAGACAATGGTAATCTTGAACAATGGCTTCATGGGGACGTAGGACAAGTAAGCCCTCTTACATGGGACATCCGAATGAACATCATCCTTGGGACGGCAAAAGGGTATTTAAAAATTTGCGAGAAACACATCTATTTAATCTATCTAATTTTTAATTTATCTTAGTTTTCTGAAAACTTTAGCTCGTAGAGAATCTGTTTCTGCAGCTTGGCCTACCTTCATGAGGGTCTTGAACCAAAGGTGGTCCATCGAGATGTAAAATCCAGCAACATTCTACTGGACCGTCAGTGGAATCCCAAGGTCTCTGATTTTGGGCTTGCTAAGCTCTTATGTTCTGAAAGGAGTTATGTTACAACTCGTGTAATGGGAACATACGGGTTAGTCCAATTCCTTGTTAAGACTTAGGATTAGGTGTCCTTGTTAGAAGTCGTGACTTAATATATTATATTGGGAATTCCTGGCTTCATTACTAACTAAAATAAATTTGCAGCTATGTAGCACCAGAATATGCTTGCACTGGCATGTTGAATGAAAGGAGTGATATTTATAGCTTTGGAATACTAATTATGGAGATAATTTCGGGAAGGAATCCGGTTGACTACAGCCGACCCCCTGGAGAGGTTGATACTGAAACATTTTGGTCACTTCCTCTTGTAACTGATCTTACATCTGTATTGAGAACTGAATTGAGTTTGAAATGAATGAGATATTTGCAGGTGAACTTGGTTGATTGGTTAAAGAGCATGGTTGGAGACCGGAAGTCCGAGCAAGTAGTGGATCCTAAATTGCCTGAAACGCCACCATCTAAGGAACTAAAACGAATACTTCTGGTTGCTCTAAAATGTGTTGACCCAGATGCAACAAAAAGGCCTAAAATGGGACATGTGATCCACATGCTTGATGTGGATGACTCAGTGTTCCGTGCCGTAAGTTCCAACAAATGATCTCTCCAAATCAAAATATCAATGCTCTTGAAAATCACTTATTGAAAAAGGTTTCAGGATCTTTTATTTTATTTCTACCACCAACCTATTGTTTTTTGTGTTAGCAGGAGCGTAGGCCTACACGAGACAATTCCCATTCAAACCGTGATTACCTGCAAGAGAGACCGCTCATTGCAAGATTAGGTGAGAAGAGCTTGGCTGAAGAGCCGCATCATACAAGTAGAGGAGAAAGCAGTAGCAACCACCAACTGCAATCAAAGCGGAGAAGATGATCAGGAAATATATTTCAGGTGACTGACTAGTCAAATTGATATCAAATTTTTTTTTTGTTGCTTTTAGAGTTCTTCCAGTTATTTTTCCCATCTTTTTCAACTCCAATTGAAATGCTCTTCTTCTTCATCATATTGCAGAAAATGTCAGGCTACCACCGGAAAAAAAAACATGTTTTTAGATTGTATGATAAGAATTGGGCAAGGAGCCATGTTCTGCAAGCAGAAGAGAAAACAGTGCCAACCGACATTACCGATCAAACTGGGGAGACATCATAAGTATATTTGGTGATTGACTATTTAAATTTATTGTCCTATTTTTATGTTCATTTTAGAGTTTTGTTCAGTTTTCTCTATAATTTCAGTTGCAAGGAAATGTAATGTTTATCTTCTTTTCATTTTATGTCCATTATATTTAACTTTTCATCTTTTTTCTCTTATCAATTTTTGTTCTTCAAAGAATATATTCATTTTAGTTTAGTAATCATCTCCAGGGGCATTTGTATCATATAAAAGTTCCTAATAGCTCCAGTAACCAATTATATTTTAGATGTCTGTTGCGTTTGGAAAAAACAATATTCCTATGGACAATCTCTCATTTTTGTTGTAAACATTCATGGAACCTTGTTGCTTTTTTGTACTGTGTTTTTAAACTATTCATGTTGGTATACCGAACTCAACTCATATTAAGTCTTTTTTCAAGTTCCCAACTATATGTTAGGTCAGCTACATGAATCCGTTCCTTCTACTCCACTCTATCAAGGACGAATCCACAAAAACCAACCAAAGTGTCACGTTGAAATTCAGGTGAAAAAATCCTCACCGAAACAATTATATTACAAGTAGTTATATCTTTATTCGTGTAGGTGTAAAATTTATTTTTAGGGCTCCCTTCACTATCCCAGCAGGTGAAACATTGTTACATCACTGTCACTGGCTCACTGCCAAAATGAAAGTTACAGATTATATCAAATTAACTACTTGCTGGCAGCAGGCATTGGTAAGTTAGTTGTGAAATCAATTGATACCCTTATTCAGCAACAACTCACTTGTAGCAGGCATATTAGCATGTTGGTTGTGTAAACTTGTTTTCTTTTGTGGGATTTCAAGAAACCATTTGAGTGAAATTAGCATTTGGCTGTTGGGTATTTAGTTCCCATCTTGTTTAGATAGTTAGTTGGGTAGTTCTGATCTAGATTGGATTGGGTGGGGTCAAAGCTCTTGATAATGCCTAATAATTTTCAGGAAATTATAAATGATAAAGCTGGCCTTTTTCTTTTTTTGGAGTATACTTAGAACAACAAGCTCTCTTTCTTCTTTCAACATTCCACAAGAATGAGATTAATTGCACTAATTGCACTAATTGCAGCTATTATATCATCTGGGCATTTTTCAAGTTATCCAAAGATATGTATTTCCTTGGGTGTAATGGCTTGAGGGTTGTTATTCTGAATCTCTCTGACTTCCAGTTCTGAATCTCTTGAGTTCAAATCAACCACATGATAATAATACATTGTTCTACATTTCAAGCTCCTGGTTCTGAATAAAATGACTCCGTTCCTGTTTGGAAACACAATTCTGCAACTTGCTACTATAAAAATGAAAACTATATGACGTTGCAGAGGTATTAAGTGAAGGACCAGAGACTCACGTGATTAGCACAAGAAGAGAGAATTCTTCCAGGCTGTAATGTTGTTTGGTGGAGCTGAGGGTAGGGTAGGGAGAATAATTGAATAATGAATTGCTTCTTGGGTTGCAAAAAGCAGAGATGGTGGCTAACTTGGTTCAAAATTCAACTCCTTACCACCTATGGCAAGGGTTTGAATTATGTGGTACATGTCTGTTTTGTTACATTTCGCGGATGTGATAAGTATTTTTTACTCGAACATATTTCAGTCACTATGATCTTATAATATTGTCTCATCCCAGTACAAAACCCACTCAATAGTATCTAGTACTCTCGGGATTATTTGTTCATACTATTCATTATAAATAGTACAGGGTCTTTCCGGATTCGAACTCACAACTTCATAAGGTTTGATTTTATAATTCGAATAGCCACTGAACTGAACTCCTACCTCCCAAATTTGAAAGGTGGCCTTCGATTGGTGGGTGATATATAAGTATCACTTTTAAGTCTTCTTTGAGGCCTATAATATGTCTTGGCTTTGAATTGGTGTACCTCTTCTCTCCTAAACTTTTCGAGAACCCAACAAAAAAATTTTGATAAGACACTAGAGAATGACATATTAAATTAAAACAACTGTGTAAATGTAATTAGTAATCTTCTAACCCTACTTGTTTTTGGTGGGTTGAATTGGAAAATATTTTACCCCTTTGTTTATTTGACTTTGTGGGCTTCCCTTGTTTTGTTTGTTTTCACATTTTCTCTTCTTAGTATGATTGTGGCCGGTCCTGATGGGCCCTGCCTGCTTTGTTTTACTTGATTTAAATGTTAAAGTCTTACAAGTTGGCTCATAGTAGTGTGTGAGAAATGGGTATTATTATATTGTATTGACTGTTTATAAAGGATAGAATTGTAAGTTTACTTGGCAGAATAGTATAATTTATTTTTCATCTATATCTTTTAGAATATAATAATAGATTCATATATTTGGAGTTGAATTGAAAAACTATAGAACGAAAACACACGCACACATGCATACATACATATATATAGAAACGGAGAGTTCGAGATATTTCGCGAGAGAAGATTATTACTCCGTAGTTCTCGTCAACAAATATTAAAAAATCCCTCATTGTTTAACCACACACGTGGCACAAGTACATTGGGGAAAATAATTACTAATGAAGTCAACATCTGCCACGTAGAAAGGTTATGGCATCCAAGAAATTTCTCTTTTGCAGCCACGCTCACGAGCTGCGTGTTTTGACGAGTAGCCTTTCTCTAACATATCCTACGCACATAAGCTGCATCAAGTCCCCCAGTCAGAATCGTTAATCCAAAAAATCTTAGGTGGACAAATTTTACTTCAACGTCCCAGATCACTGATTCGTATACACTCGGATGAGATCGCTACCACCGGATACTAATACTATCCATACAAGAATTTTCAACCACTCCATCTTCATCTTGAAGGGTTTCAAAGCGGACGGTGTGTTCTACGCTTCTGCAACTTCGTTCAAAATCTTACCTCTCTAGAGTCCTTTCAAAGGTACGAATTTCATCTCTTTTTTTGACCTTTACTTATCTGAAGTTGTGTAGATCTATCGATTTTATCTTTCTTGCGAGAGTCTTGTGATTGTTATTCGATTTCTAGGAAGAATTTAGGGTTTGATGAATATTTTGGGTTAGGCTTTTGTGGACCGGACGGTTCAACAGATCGGGGTTGTTTTGTGTAAGTTCTAAACCTCTAGATGTGGATTGATGGATTTAGGCTGGATTGATGGATTTAGGCTTGTGATTGATGGATCTTTATCTGTGCAAGATTTGGTTTCATTTGTAGAGCTGTCTTCGTTAGTTTGGTTAGAAGATTTAGCAGTTTGGTGAGATTTCAGTGTTTAAAGTTAAAAAATCAAATTAGTTGTTCTTTTTTTGTTGATTTTGTCGTAAATTTTTTAAACTTTTCTGTGTGAATTCAGATCTTTGATTGTAGAGATGGATTTTTGTTATGACTTTGGTTATTTGATGTTGAATCTGTTTATTATGTATTTGGTTTGTCCAGATCTATGAGTTTTTTTGGGTATATCTTTAACTAGATTTGGTTGTTTAGATAATATGCTGGATGAAATAAGGCATCAAATCAGCTTGGGCTTTCTGAATCTATTTGAGTAATAAGAAGATTGAATCAACTAGAAATCAGATAAGAGATACAGTCAGTTTGGTCTTCTTCATCAATTTCTCCACAAAAAGCTGTATTGTTCCATTAGAAACCTCTTGACTTTTTGTTCCCTCAAGGCTTGGACCTTTTGAAGCTTTCTGTAAATGTTTGTATACCAGTTATTTGTATTCTGTTCTGAATTTTGGTCTTAGTTTAATTGTGACCTTAACCTCCTGGTTTTAATTGATTTGTTCAGTTTGAGGCTCTTTTATAACTAGATTTAACCTTTTGTGAATCAATTAATGGAATTGATCTTGCAATTTGGAATTAGTCGGTTGCCCTAGCGAATAACTTTACTTTATTGTGCTTATAGCTTGTTGATTTAGTTGTCAGGAGTCGTGCCGTTTGGTTAAATTTTAATCTGTTTTGTTGCAATCAATTCCTTGAAAGAGGGTTAGTTTCCCATGTCTAATTCATGTTTCTTGAAACATATATATATATATATATATATATATATATATATATATGTGTGTGTGTGTGTGTGTGTGTGTGTGTGTGTGTATCCCCTCACTTTATATACATTTTATGTATGTGTGATGCTAACAACTTGGTTTTTTGTTGTTGTTGAAGATCTGTGATAATCAAAATGAGCCGTCCACATGATGGTCAAAGACATCTATTCCCTTTTGGAAACCCACTGCGGGGGCTCTTCCATAAGCAATCTTACTTGCCACCTTGGCTACATGCACTTTTGAATAAATTTGAGGAAAGCTTGGCTAGAAGGCTGATAAAGCTCAAGCCAAATGACAAAAGTGATGTTGTGAGTTTCTCATGGATGAGGCTAGCAATGGAATCCCTGTGTGAAACACATACAGATATCCAAAGCTTCATTAGAGATCTTGAGTATCCTGTCTCTGATTGGGATCAGAAATGGATGGATATTTACTTGGACAATAGTGTGAGGCTACTTGATATCTGCATCTTCTTAAACTCTGAGTTGTCCCGACTCAGTCAAGGCCAGCTACTGCTCCAATGCGTTCTACATGTATTGGATGTTTCAAGTTCTGTCCCATCTTCAGAAAAGCTTGCTAAAGCACATGCTTCTCTTGATGATTGGACACGGAATCTGAATTCAAGGAATCCTAAACTTCAGAATTGTTCTGAAATTTTAAATGGCCTTGCCGGCTCTATTCATTTGCCCAAGGTTAAGAGCTCTGCCAAAGGAAAGGTTTTGATGCGGGCTCTGCACGGGGTTAAGGTTCATACGTTATTCGTCTGTAGTGTCTTCACAGCAGCTTTCTCTGGTTCTGCAGATGTGCTGGTGAACTTGCATGTTTCTGATAAGCTCATATGGGCTGAGGCATTTAATGATTTGCGGCCTTATGTGAATGAGGAAATTAGGCGGACTTTTGCTTATAGAAATACAACGGTACTGAAGGAGCTGGAAGCAGTTGATTCAAGTGTCAAGGTGTTATACCCAATGGTTAGCAATGGGGGCAGTACTGCAGAGGTTGAACAATTGAAAACTTCTGCTTTGGAGCTAGCAAAGAACACGGATAAGCTCTCACAAGGAATGGATCTTCTTTCCAAGCAAGTGGAGGGATTCTTCCAGATTGTTCTAAGCGATCGTGACGCTTTGCTTTGTGATCTAAGAGATTCTGATTGTAGTTCTGACCACCGGAAAGAGAATGGCGTTGAAAAGCAGGTTGCAAGATAAACTCAGCATAAGTAAGGTCTGCTTGTACACAAATATAATACATGTGACACGTGATGCACTAGAGAAGAGTTGGCTTGTAATGTATTGTCGTGCATGTAATATTAAACTGTCCCTTAATGTTGTAATTCATGCTTTCGTAGTAATGTATTTAAGATGTGGATCTGATTTTATGTATTATTGCTTGTTCGTTTCACTTTGTAAGTGGTTTTCATGGGAATCAGTCTTCATTGCAATAGTTTGACTGATAGCTGAATGTGTGCAGGTGGAAATCTTCCACCGAGCTGCCAATTTTGACTCACTGGTCTGGTGTCTTGGCGGTGGTATTCTTTACGAAAGGAGAAGCCTTGGAGGTTTTTATATCAAGGTTTCTCTGCTTTTATTCCTATAATAAGGAACATATGCATTTTTAAAATTTTTAATTCAATTGGCAGGTTCAAATTCAGCACGCTGTACTGTTGGAGAAGAAGACTTGGGAGGTTTGCCCTTGTGAAAAAGGCAAGTATTTTCTCTGTATTTCATGATTGCCTCTTGAATTATGCTTTAGAGATAGTTGAGGCCCAACTTGAAATTCCCCTTGGATTCCCTTGTCTACATTTTTTCTCCATAGACCATCTCTTTCCTATATTTTGGTGGTATTCGATAAGAATAGTTCCGTTGCCTGGTTCAACGGGAAGTTGCTATCAGATTTCTAGAGCATCTTTGAAAGAAAACACCTTGTGTGTGGACTGCGGACCGGCCACCATATATTTATATAGTAATTGGATGTCAATTAACTATGCAAAATTCTACCCACCCTACTAAAATTAGAGTTTTAGGTGTAGCAATTAATATTTTTAGAGTATTTCATAAACGTACCTTGAATCCTTATATTCCAGTAAGTATACTCACTATAAATAAAACCTAAAATATTACTTTATAGAACTTATTACCTTCCTGATTTGAACTTTTATAAGTTCAAAATACACCTTGATATATGTAATAAATTAAATAATTATATTAATAATTTTTGAATTACATCTAATTTCTTAAAATGATGTAGATTAAAATTTTGGTACTTCCACAAAAAATAAACTGAATGTGGAACAAGAAATTTTTTGTCGATATAATTAAATTTCAATTGCATGTAGTTTTATGTTGATGTTATTTACTTTGACATTTGTTTATTTATTATTCTAAATGAGAGAAGAGTGATGTATTAAAATTGTTTTTTCTCAAAAAAAAATAGAAAGAATATTTATTTTCGTCTTATAGGAAAGGGGTTGTTGCTTGCTTGAGTCAGCTCCACCCGGGAGTATTCGCTTGACAACAAGTGGAGCAAATTAAGAAATGCAGTGGCACTTGCTGGAAATGCACTGGCACTCGCTGACGGTGGCTGTTTGATTGCTTTAAATTGTGGTGGTGCCTTGAAAAGCCTCTGGATCCAGTTTTCAATTTATAAAATTTGTTACATGGGGTCATCGTATACATAATGGTAAATGTTAATCTAACCATAACAAAATTTAACTTTAACAACTTTTGAATTATTTATTACATTGAGATATATAACAAACATTCATCTAATGGTTGTAAATGTGTAGCTGCAGTTAAAGTTATATTTTTTATAGTTAGATTAGCATTTTTTTATACATATAAATCATTTCAAATTAATGAATTAAAAAGCCGAGCAGTTTCAATTACTAATACAACTTTTCATTTCATATGAGGCCGTGAAGATTTGAACACTTCGTATGAGAGGAAATAGATGCATAATCGGGTGAGTTATCAGTAATTGGCTTCATTGGCCTCCCCTTCCTTCATTGAATAACGCTAAATTGAATGGTATGTCCTATCACTTTTGGGTTGCAAAGTATTATACTTTGACATGTGATTCAATAAAAATTGAAAGATGATGGAATGATGTAGCTTGTATTATAGTTTCTATCCTAATGAATGTAGCATTACTCATCTTTGTTAAAACCTACCCGACCTAAAAGTTATAATTATTTGGTATTGGCTTAATAATGTGTATTAAGTTATTATCAATTCACTTGCAACTCTAACTTTCACTAAGAGAAATAGAAAGCTCTAATTGGCCCATTTGGGGGAGTTTTTTCAAAGTGCATTTGTAACAAAAGTACTTTTGAATGTGTTTGGTAACATTTGCATCTAACTAATTTGTGTTGAAAAAAAATAGTTTTCAACTTTTAAAAGAAACTAGGTGATATTAGTTTTTTCCAAAAACGCTTTCTTTAAAAACATTTCTCAGAAAAGCAATGATGCAAAAGTTGCACCAAACATGTGTAGGTTCCAATGGGAGGAAGTATTGCACTTGAACCTCCAAGATAAATTATCAAACACGACTAACACTTACATCTGTGGCAACGATCTTGTGGTTACCGGGAGTAATGGGGGATTAGGGGGTCCTTAAGGGGCTTGATAGTTGATATCCGACGAGAAGGGACGTGGGCTTAAGGGCATGTTAGGGACGTGGGCTTAAGGGCATGTTGTTTCTACTCCAAAAAAAAAAAAATTTAAAAAAATTGTATATCTTGTAAACTGTTGAACCTAAAAGCTACATGTGTTAGGTAGATATTTAATAATATAGATTAAGCTATCATTAACATTCATTCATGGTGAAACTGACACCTAAATCTCTTTTTTTTCTTTTTTATTTTTTTAATTTTGGAATGTTCTTTTAGGTGCTTAAACTCCTGAGTCTTTACTGGCGGGTCTCCTCGGGCTCTTGGTCTATTTTCCCAACAACTGTTAGAGAGTTGATCTTTAGCTCCTTGCATAGCTGATGAGCACAAGTGTGCGGGATCCAATTCCAAGGATGCAGCCCAGTTTGGCTATGCAAATGCATGAAGCTGTTTTTAGAAGGGATGCATATGCGGTGCAAGCTGAATCAGGATTATCTCCTTAGCTTGCTCGTGTGAGCAAAACCTGTGTAAAAATTTGAGATGGTCTGCATGAATAATACACTCATGTGACTACATGATGTAAACCACATCAAGTTGTCAGCATGGGATTGTGTTGTAGTTGGAAGAGCCCTTCAAATCCTAGCCTTAAAAAGGAAAAAAGTATTTTTATGCCATTTCATAAAGAAGTAGAAGGTAAGATATAAAAGGCATTAAAATTTGTTTTGCAGTAGGGGATTCAACAACAATGATTTTTCATCTCACTGATTGCTGATTCATAGGCTTTTAGGATTAGGGTGATAATGCATTCGGGGTGGCCAACTTTTTCTAATGCACAAAAATAATTTTAGCTATTGAAAAGACATTGAAAAGATAAAAGAAAAAACAAAACACACACACACAAAATAATAAAAATAGTGCTCGAGGGATGTGGGAGCATTGCAATAGAAACAAGGGCTTCAAGTCGATGTTTGCATTTACTTTTGCATTCACATATCATTTTATAAGTATAATTATATTCATCAAACCATATAACAAAATTCCACTAAAACTTCAATATAAAGTGAGAAGTTCTTCAAATCCAACCTTTTACTAAGAAAAGTACTTTGGTGCAATTGAATGGATATAAAGGATTCAACTCGACTCTATCAAACTTTTTTTTTTTATGACTTTTTACGCGGTGTCCTCGTCATTTGGGCGGAACTAATCTATATTCGAACACTATAAAAATATTGAGCGACTCTTTTTAAGTAAACGAGGCTAAGGTGATCACGAGTTTTAATTTTGAAATATCTATTTCTAAATCATTTTTAGTACAGATCCCGATCATTTGTGTTGCACTACGTTAGGTCAACCAAACTTTTTTTTAACTACATGAGTTCGGTTAGCTAAATCTGTTCCCTTTAATATTTTTTGCACTACTCATTCTCTCTCTTTATTTATTATTTATTTTATTACTTTGAGACAGCTAAACTAATTTCCAAAATTTCTTGAAACCCAGCATCTAAAATTTAATATTTGTTTTTCTCCAAATTAATGGGTGTCGCAGAGCCGTTTGGAATACCGACTTAGTTTATGGTATGGCGTGACGCAAATGAAGTTCATTCGAAAAGCATGTTTCGAAGCCGTGCCAGGTAACTCCCTTGTCCCCTAGCAACGTGGGCACGTGGCACGTGGCCCCTCTTCAGCCCTTCTCCTGGCGGCTTTTGCTACGATTGTTTTCCCCACCCGGTTCAACCTATCGAGCCAACCCGTTCCGGTTCGTTCCCTCTGTCCAATAGAAATTAGGGTTCATTTGATTCAGAGTTTGGTTAAATGCAATCAACCCAATTACGTTGAGCGGTTGAAAAAATATTCTAACCCAGACCCCTTAAACTTAACCAAAATCAATTCAATAATTTATGTTGAAAATATATACTCTTTAATTAATATAGTTTGGTTCATATACAATCCCTCTTCAAAATACAGATGTAAGTGGTGCATAGTTGTTATAAGCTCGTGCTGTAAGGTATTAGGTTAAGTCTCGCAATAAGCAGAACTTTCGTGTTTAGTTGTTACCATTGAATTTGAAACCTTGAACTAATTAGCCCTAATAAACTGAAGGAAGATAAGGATGTCGTCTAGTCATTATGCCTTGTACGCCTAAGCGACACACATGCTACAATGGTCAAGACAAAAGGTCATGGTCTAACTCTTGTGAGCTAACCCTAAAAACTCATCCTTAGTTTATATTGCAAGTTACAACTCGCCTACATGAGCCCGAAATCATTAATAATCAGCGGTGCAATATTACGGTGATTTTATTTCCAAGCAATTGAAGCCAGAATCTCCAGTAGTCACCGGTCAGTCATATAACGGTGAACTTATTTCCAAAACTTATACACACTCCCGAAAATATAAGACCTTAACCTATCTAAATAAGTCGAAATATAAATTTATTGACCTAACCCAACTCAACTTGCTGTATAAATCCAATCCATTATAACTCAATCTATCCCATAAATATAATGTGTGCTGAAAATGCGTGATAGAAAATAATTGCTTTTTCGTTTGTATAGGTTCTTAAGTTAGGCATTACGCACGCTTTAGTTGCTTGTATGCGGTGGTTGCGCGGAGACGTGGGGCAAAGTGTGCGAAGCACGGGAGATCGAAACGTGTGGCATTTGAGCCTTGTGTTCTGAAGGGTCCCCTCCTACGCCGCTCCTTTGCTCTCTGCTTCTGGCACGCGTCGTACTACTCTCTACCTTCCACCTATATTGTCCGCTGCCCCCCATCTTTCTCCCTCCATCACACCCTTATTTACCAATATGCCATTCGTCACAAGGAGTTCATCACCATTCCAAATTATAAAATATATACTAAAAATACATTGAGAAGTGGCTGTGCATATTTGATTTTGTATTATATGAATGAAGAAGACAGAAAAATTTATTACTATTGCAAAACTACACTAGAAATAAGTGAAATCTTATTGTCTAAAAATAGAATATAACTTAAAAAATAAAAGTTCTGAATTGAAAACAGTTTATTTTTTTTGTAAATTTTAAAAAAATATTTTCAGATTTTAACGAATCAAAAGTGTTTTTTCGTATTTTAAAATTTTTGATACAGAAAATTATATCAGAATCATAAATCAAAGACAAGCTTAAACTTTAATAATTAAGTATTTTTAAACTTTTCTTTATTAAGGAGGAACAAATCAATTTTGAAACAACTGCAGAGAAGGAAAGAAAAAAAACACTATATATAGGGAGACTCAATTGTTTGAAATATTTCTTTGACAAAAAAATAAAAATTGTTTTTAGATATGTTCTAATACAAAATTAGAAATTCAAAGTTTTGACTTTTAGAAATGCAAGGTAGACAAGGTGATTGTTCTTTCTAGCCACGTTTTAAAAAGTACAAGAACATTATAAAGAAGTCATTGTTTTCTACTTAATTAGTCACGTAGAAGAAAACAAAATACAATTTACATAATGATGATGATGGTGCCTAAGAAAATAATAGACCTCCAAATTAACGCGTTTTCCCTTTTACTAGTCATTTATGAATACAGATGTATTCTTTAAAACTTGAAAAATGCCATATAAGGAAATGATACAATAAAAATAAAAGCAATGCTACATAAATTATTGTCAGGCAACCTTTTTTTTATTTATAAAATTTAGTTATTCAGGTCAGTTTACATATACCTAATTAATACTAATTTTAAAAAGGTACAACCTGTCACACTCTGAGTTACACAGCGTGCCCCTTACCCAGGTGCGGGCGCACCCCTCGGGGCGAACGCCTAGCTATTATGGATCCATAATATTGTCTCATCTCGGCCAGCCACGCCACACAAGGACGCCGGTCACCTAGATCATTTATCCATATTATTCACACTCCCATGAATAATATAGGGCCTCCCCGAAGTTCGAACTCGCAACCTCTTCCTCATAAGGTTAGATTTCGCAACTTGAGTACCCATTGAGCCATTTGCTGTGGATTGTGCAGGGGGATAAATGATCTCGGTGACCGGCGTCTTTGTGTGGCGTGGCTGGCCGAGATGAGACAATATTATGGATCCATAATGGCTAGGCGTTCGCCCCGAAGGGGTGCGTCCGTACCTGGGTAGGGGGCACGCTGTACAACCCAGAGTGTGACACAACCTCTCATCGAAACACTTTCTGAAACTTTAGATAAGGCTCGAATTCGTAACTTCTCGGTCACTTGTCATTTTATACAATCACTTAACCAACGTCTTTTTAGTGTCACATTAATTTTTAATTTTAATACGTTAAAATAATATATTTTTTGATAAAATTATAAATATGATGTGAATAATTAACACATTAAATTTATAATAATTGGTATGATAATTTTAATCTTCTTTTAACATTTTTCTAAAATAATCGAAATGAATAATTGTCGGGTACAGACATTAAAAATGAACAGCCCAAAAATATAAAAAAAGTCAAAAGAAACACAAAAAATAAAAAAAACTCCGGAAAACTTAATCATTCTCATTAATTATTTTTAACAAACCAACTCTACGTACAACATACTTTATAGTTCAATTCAATTAAAAATCTTTATACAAATTATACATCTGCCCTTTTGACATTTTTCTCCTTTACTAAGCCTACTATTTCACAAATTTCCTTTTTCTTACTTTTTTTTTTAAATATAAATACATATTCATTCATACTTAAAAAGAATTGACCGTAGGCTCACCTTCTATATGCTTTATAGCATACAATAATAATAATAATAATATTTATAATTTTTTAAAATTTTAAAAAATTAGTTTCCACCGAAGGGGTTGGAGCGAAAAACCGGTATAAAATAAAATAAAAAGTAATGCAAATTAAGAAGCATGGGGGGCATTATCGTACTTTCACGAAAAGCAACATCGTGACTATGAGTCAGCCGAAATTGAGGCCTCATGCATTTAAGGCTTCTAAATCCTTGGTACGAAGCCCCATACCCCATACGTTCGAAAAATAAAAACTCCTTATTTCGAGGCTTTCCTCCAAACGTTGTATAAATTTCACGAAAATTATTTGTTGTGCTATTTGTTCTTGCTCTGAGCTCCATAACTGCGAAGCTGCTCCTGACACACAGAGCTCTAATGGCGATCGGATTATCTGTCGCTACCAGCGCCAGAGCATTCCGGGCATCCCCAGATCCTCTCCTCTTCCCGAGACCCACCTTTCCTTCTTTCTTTTTCCGTTCCCGGAGGCTTTTTCCGGCGAAACGAACCGTTACCTTTACCGTCTGCGTTTTCACTGAAGACAAGAAGAAACAGGGAATTCCGGTGACTGAAGAAGAAGGGAGAGTTGGAGATAATGATGATAAGATTGATGAGAAGAAGAGTAATCATCAGATCTCGGTGAAAGTGAGTGAGAAATTGGCGAGGAAGAGGACGGAGAGATACACTTATCTCGTTGCCGCCGTCATGTCTACTTTTGGAATTACTTCCATGGCTGTCGCTGCTGTTTATTACAGATTCTGGTGGCAAATGGAGGTCTTTTTTTTGTGCTTTTTGGGTTTTTTTTCTTTTCTTGAATTCATTTATTTTTTCTGTTTTAATTCTGGGGTTTAACTCTTTGGATAAAAACAGGGTGCAGAGGTTCCTGTTTCTGAGATGTTTGGGACATTTGCTCTCTCTGTTGGAGCTGCTGTAAGTGGTGTTTTTTTTTAGAGAAAAAAGAAAAAGAAAAAATTGTCATTTTTTTTAGAATTTCTGAAATTGAAGCAAGAATTAAAAAATTGGGTGGATTGATTATTGGTGGTTAAATGAATGAATTTTCAGGTGGGAATGGAGTTTTGGGCAAGATGGGCACACAGAGCACTTTGGCATGCTTCCTTGTGGCACATGCATGAGGTTAGCTTAATTTATTTATATATATATTTGATGTTAGTTAAATCTTCTTGGGTGATCTTGAAGCTTATTTTATTCAATTTTTTAAAAATTTATTTTGGCATGCTTTAGACTAATTTATTTTATTTAATGGATATGGTTTCAGTCTCATCATCGTCCAAGAGAAGGCCCTTTTGAACTGAACGATGTATTTGCAATCATCAACGCTGTTCCTGCCATTGCTCTTCTATCTTACGGTTTCTTCAACAAGGGCCTTGTTCCTGGACTCTGTTTTGGCGCTGTAATTAAGTCTATGTTTTATTCATTTATTTAGTTATATTTTACTGAAATATATAGTGTTTAAGCTTCCATTAATGGCGGATTTTTTTTTTTGCAGGGTCTTGGAATTACGGTGTTTGGGATGGCCTACATGTTTGTGCACGACGGGCTTGTGCACCGCAGATTCCCTGTGGGACCAATAGCAAATGTTCCTTATTTCAGAAAAGTTGCTGCTGCTCACCAAGTAATTCTTCTACGCCGATCACCCATCCTCCACATGTTTCCTTGTTCCTACTTGGATGAATATTCTAGAAATTTAATATTGACCACCTGTTTTTCTTTTTTCGTTTTTTTTTTTTTTTTGGAATTTTGATTTGGTTTAGATTCATCACTCGGAGAAATTTAATGGGGTGCCATATGGGTTGTTCCTTGGACCTAAGGTGAGTTGCTTAATTCTCAAAATATATTATAAATTTCTTTTTTGGGGAAAAAATTGATGAAATTTTGAATAATATCTTAAAGATTTTACTCCGAAACTATTTTTTTTTAAGGAAATTATAAAAAAAATGTGAGAATTACCATGTTTTAGGTGTGGAAGTGATAATTAATTTGAGACTCGTGTTTTTTTTTTTTTTTTTTTTTTAATGGCAGGAGTTAGAGGAGGTAGGAGGAGAAGAGGAGTTGGAGAAGGAAATCAATAGGAGAATCAAGAGATCAAATGGCTTGTAATTCAAGTGATGATATGATGTTGCAATTAGATTATTACAGATGGATTAAAATGTTTTTGTATACAATTTATACCATATATCTGTAATAGAGAAAAATGAATGAAAAACATAGGCTTAATTAACAATATATTATTATCAGAATTTATATTAAAACATATCTTCTTCTTCTTCTATTCTAGCTCAAGGTCTATCTATTAGTTATCCAGACAAAAATCAAGAAAAAAAAAATGTAAAAGGGGATTCCTAGGCCACTTGAGTGGGACCCTTATAATGGAGAAATGAAATTGACCATCAATCTATCAAAAAAGCTTATATTATTATTGACGAGTTTCAACCAATATGTCTGTTCTTCTGCACACATGTCATCAGTTGGGTGCATTTTGAAGAGGCTCAGGTCAAAAAGATCAATGACCAGATTAAAAAAAAAAATGGAAATAAGTAAAAGTATGATATGACAAATGTGACTGTCGGCATGAAATTATTTAACTGAAATCTATAACGAAATTGATTGCCCCAGCTGCTGCCCTTTTCAAATATATTCTTAGGAAATATTACTGAAATGACATTAGCAGCAGCAGCAGCACAATTTTGTGGGTCAAATGTGCTCTCTAAAATACACAGCATAGACGTCAGCTTGCTAATGTTACAAAGCCAGTTGAATGAGTAGAGATGATAAGTATATTTTTTGTTGATATATTTTAAAGGTCGCTCAACTCTTGTTAATGCCTCATCTTAAAAGTGATAAAGAGGATTAATGAGTTAAAAACTGTCCTAATTTCTTTCAAAAAGTATAGTTTAGTAATGAAATTAATTATATAACTACTAACCATTAGTTGGTTTAATGGTTCAAGGGCCGAACCCAAGAGGTATTATAGGATTTAATTTTGAGTTTGAGCTCCCTTGACAAAATTATAGTTGAGAGAAATATTCTGCCTGTGTAAAATTTTAAAGTTCGATGAAATAGTCTTTTTTTAAAAGAGAAGGAAGACACTGTAGGATGTCATAATCTCAATAATAATAGAAAAAAAAATTAATTATCTAACTAATATATATATATATATAAATATATATATAAATATATATATATTTATTATAATAGTTTGACATACAAATAAAATTATGATATACTTGGATAAAGATGGTTTTTATAAATATAGGCATTTTTTCTAGCTTTAATTTTATTATTTGCAAAATGTCAGAGTACTAAGTGGGAAGAAATTATGCTGATGCGTGCACCCAGAATCCGTGTCACGAAAGCAGAATAGGCATGTAGATGTCAAAAAGGTTAAAAAAATCTCATACTACTTCTATTGTCTCACTCTTCCGTCACATCAAAGAAGGGTTAAGTATAATTTGTCAAATAGGTTTGATTATTATTTGGTTGGAGTAGTAAGCCTGCTCAAAATAAAATAAAATTATTTTTATAAAATAAAATAAAATAAAATAAAATAAAAAATAAAATAATATTATGTTTGATAATATACTTAAAATTAAAAAAAATAATTAAATTAAAAAATGTTCAAATTACATAAAAAAAATAATAATAATAAAATCTGATTTGCAAAATTAGAACGAAAAAGAAGAATAGAGTGGAGTTGCACAGAAAAAAAAATTGAGGAGATAAAATAGAAAGGTGTAATAAAAATAATTTGATATATGATTAAAATTAAAAATAATTTAATCTCATCTAAATTCATGTATGAAACAGCCCCTAAGTGGAATCTAATTAAATCTTCAATTTCTTATAGAACAAAGTAACAAGTTATATAATTAATTTCTACCCTTGGAGAAAAATAAAAAGTTAAAAAAGTTGACCTAATGAAAATTCAATAGACATATACTTGAGATATTCATAGCTAGTTAATTAGGATAATATTTTATACTCTCTTACTGATTTATATTGTCGTAGGTCACCCATGATGTTTGCTTAGTTTTGGATGATCTGAAAGTTAGGGTTGGGATTGGGTAAAGCAAGATATAGAGTCAAAAGCTTTGGGTCACTTTTTATCTTATCTGATCTGCTTCCTTAAAGAAAGATTATTGATTGGACAATTAATTAAGCAACAAATAATAAAATAAACAAAGAGAGAAAGAGAGATTATAAAAAATAAAAATAAAAATAAAAAATGGTCTATATAGTTTGATGATTATGATGGATAACTAACCAACAAATATACCAACAAATAGGTATATTTGTTTTTATTTTTAACACTCTTAGTATGATTATAAGATCTTCTTTGGGTCCACGTTTGTAAATGACCCAAAATAGTAATATTACTATGTATAGTAATGTACATATATGTATATTTTTGAAATCTATGGCCCCTGGTCTAAATAGAAGTATTTAAATTCTTATGTCATTTCTTTCTATCTGAAATACAACTATAAACACATTGGCCAACGAATAATAGAAGGTGTCTCGAACTTGTGACTTTTAGGATAACTATTGAACCAATGCACCGTTCGTTAGGCCTACCTCACCACTTGCTAATCAAAGTTTTTTCATAATTATTCTTCTAATTAAATTATAATTAAATATTGTTGAAGGTAAAATCACCATTGAACGATGACTTCATTCCTTACGAGGGCAGAGAGAACCCCATAGCTCATATACTTTTTCATAGTCATTGTTAATTATTTTGTCGTTAAATGATGGGCCAGTAGTGGGTCTTATAATTATTCTGTTTTAGATGAAAATGGTATTATTTTCCATGGATTTGGTACCAAAAATATGAAAAATAAATAAAGAAAAGGAAAGACGCTTTTGGAGGAAGGTGACCAAAACGACCCACTAAACGTGCACTCAAGGAGCTTACGTTGTAATCGCAAATTGCGTTAATACCAACGCAACACGAAGCTTATTAGTAATAGGATTCCAACACTCAACCCCACTTACTACTACTTAGTCATTGTATTTGAATTGAACATGAACGAACCCTTCCCCCCTAACACGCTTTTACTTACTTAATCAAGAACATGACTACTAGATAGGAAAGCGATGGATATGAAAAGCACAAAACGCGTGAGGCTGCAAGTTAAGCAATGTGGTCATTTACGTGTCCAATTGCCGTAGCACCGTCTTCCCACCACCGTCCATTAAAATCCTTTTTATATGTATATATATAACAACCAATACAGTACAGTTCAGCCCCACTTCTCTGCTTCTCCCATGTTCTTGAACTGTTTCCTTCATTCTTCTTCTTCTTCTTCTTCTTGGTTGTATATTTGTACGGTAGGACCGTTTGTTTTTTTTGGCGCGTTGAGACCACCCAGATAAAATGCTGTGATTCTGTCACCATTTCTTATTCCCTTTGATTAAAAAATAAAAAGAGGAAAAGAAAAGGGTCCTTATCCTAACTCTGTCGACCGATGTTTCTGACGATAGTATATGATCTGTTTCGTCAACTTATTAGGTCACCAGACTCACCACTATGATCCAAAAAAAGATATATATGTGTAAAAAGCAATGGGTATTTTGACACTTGAGAGAAAAATTAATTATATAATGAAATCAAAAGAAATCAAACCTGCTTACTGCATTGGTTTGGTACAGTTTTTTTCTGAGATACTTGGATATATCCTTCCCCACCGAAAAGGCAATTATAAACGTCTTAAAAATATAATGGTGGGCTTGAATGGCAATATGATGTTGTTCCCACTTAATTTTATAAGAAATAATTTTACAATTTAAAAATTATAATAAAAAACATAACTATGTTAATGTAGTGTATAATGAGTTGTGAGTGTTTTGTTTTCCTTTTATATATCTTGGAATGTGACAATGTGTATTACCACGTATATTAATTTGGGTATAGTTTTGAGTACATATCTTGAGTCGTTTTAGTATTTCTCTAATTTTATTTCATAAGGCTTCAACTATAATAGATTGATGTTCCTACATTTATTTTGAGTTCACTTATATTTAATGTAAAATTATTATTTAGTATCAACAAGTGGTGGCTCATTGGTTGAGAAGCTAAGTATAAGTGGAGTTGAGGTCCACGTCTCAAATTCGAACCTAAGCGTGCCCCGATTTATCTATTATTATTTGGAAGGTCAGCCTAAATGTCTTTGTCATACCTTAATCCGGGAAGATTAGTTTTGACTAAAGGGAATGAAGACACCTACGGAGTGCCAGAAAACCGATAATCAACAAAAAAAATATATATATTATTTAGGTATTCAATACATATACTAGTTGATATTTTGGCCTCCCAATTAAATGGTATTAAAGTAGATGATTTGGCCAGGATATCAACACACACAGTGTGATATATAAATGTAGACTGAAATAATAGCCAGACAACATGAGCCACCACATGTTGATACCTAAATATATATTATGTTGATTTTTTGTTTATTCTGCTAACACATTGGTCTGAGGGAACTAAAATCCTAATTAGGAGAGTGCCGTGACAATAAACAAATGAGACTTAGAGAACCCTAATTAAGTTGGCTAAGAAAACCACAAGGAATAACGTATATAGTCTAACTCTACCCCAAGTATAATGGGGAGACTTGAGACATACATTGGAGGTATAGGATGCCTTTAAATATATAACATTTATATTATTCATCTTTATTTTAATACACTTACCACGAACAAAGATGATTAAGAAACATCTTACTTTTTTATAATTTAAATGCTAGCACAACCTTTGATAAAAAAAAGTGAATCCTTATAGCCAATCTCATATAATTAGGAAAACGTTTATACGATATTTGGTAACTCTATTTAAAACTTCTAAAAAAGTAAAAAGTTATAAAAAATATATATATATTTTAAATAATTTAAAATTTTTTTAAACCTCTAATTGAAACAGAGATATAACCTATATAAAAATAAGTAAAAAACTTTGATCATTTTAATAGAGCTTAAACTTTCAACTACAATTAAAGGTTGACTTTGAAATAAAAATAGAGGTTAAGTAGAGTTAACAAATACTTATTATATAAAAATGGTAGATAATAACTCTCTCATGGGTCTAATGGCCCTTATTGTCGAGCCTTATGTGCCTTTAGTTTCGAGGATTTTATTCTCTTGTTCTCGAGCCTATATTTGTTTTATGTGAGCTTATACGTCCATTTGGTCTTTATGCCCCCATAAGATTTCCGTCCATTGTGTCTCTTATAGGATATATGTGCATGCATATTCTCCATAATAATTTATAATGTGGGCAAAAATGTAGTCTAAAAATAGAAAAATTATTCTAATATTGTGATAAAACATCACATTTTAGTTACCCTCTAAAATCCTAAATATCATTGTTTATATAATTTTTTAAAAGTTAATCGAATAAATATT
The DNA here is from genome assembly GCA_035771175.1 of Paratinospora sagittata. Classification (NCBI taxonomy): domain Eukaryota; kingdom Viridiplantae; phylum Streptophyta; class Magnoliopsida; order Ranunculales; family Menispermaceae; genus Paratinospora; species Paratinospora sagittata. The sequence continues at coordinate 42,795,240 of CM069591.1, read as the reverse complement.
AGATTCGTGGATTTTGTTACGAAAATTCTTGTTCTAAATCAAAATCTAGGGATACATATACACGTAACACGTGATTCAGTAGCCTCGAAGCCTCGAACGCGCATGTGGGGGAGGCATCATGGCCGTTCATAACCTCAACGGTCAATATCCAAGATGTCAAAAGCTTCGTTTTTACTTGCTCAGTAATTCAGAATTGACAGCTGGTCCGCCTACAGCTGCATTTCGCAGAGAAAATTCCCGCCTTCGAAAAATGGAGTTTTCTGCGATCTCAACGTACACTTCGATGAAAATCACGGCGAAGCCTAGCCGGAAACCTAATTTATACACTCTGAATCCTTACATTTCGATTCATTTCCGGCGAAAATCCGATCACGACGTCTCATTTGCTCCTACGCTGAAGGCGAGTAGATCTTCAGTTTCGGCTCAATTCACAGAGCCGAGATTCCAAGGTCCGTTCAGTGAGGAGTACAAGAAGGAAAAAGATTGGATCCACTTCGTCGGGATCGGAGGCTCCGGATTGTCCGCTCTCGCCATGCTTGCTCTTAAACAAGTAAGTTCTTTCGAAAACCATCGCTCGTTTCGTGTTTGTTAATTGGATTTGATTGATCGAGTAAGGAGTTCGTTCGAGAATTGTTTGATTCGAAGTGATTTGTTTAGGGTTATGAGGTTAGTGGTTCGGATATTGCGAGGAGTAGATTTATGGATAGATTGCAAGAAGCAGGTGCGAGGATATATTTAGGTCATTCGGTATCTAATATTCAGAGGAGCGGTGGCTTTGATCGACCGGATGTGATTGTTGTCTCCAGCGCCATTCCTTGGGACAATGTGGAGATTTTGCATGCTAAAGCTGTTGGAGTACCTGTGTAAATTATTCATCTCTTACTATAATTTCCGAGGCATTTGTTTGCTGTGTTTAGTTTGTGATTCCATACAGTTTTCTTAATCCAAAATTTTGAAAACATGGAAAATACGTTAGGTTTTTGAATCCAAAAACAGTTCTTCAAGATTTTTTACTCAAAAAACATGCTGTTTTAAGAAAAAAGATAAAAAAAAGTCATTTTCTGAATTTTCACTTTTTGAATTGAACTATGTTTGGAGCCTAGATAGGTGCAAGACTTGCTACTGCAAATTCTAATCCAGGGAAGCTTGCCGCTAATTAGCTACTCCATTTGGATTATGGACCCATCTCATACTAGTCGAAATTGGGAGGTTGGTGCCTTATATGGACACATTGCGACCAAAACAACAGTTGATTGCACATCCATATGTATATTTGGAGCCCACCCAGATATGCCTAACTTTGCTGACTAAAATATATTCAACTCAACAAAGCCTTTTTTTTCAACTAAATTGAGTTGATTACCTGAATTCACTTTCTCCACACCCCTTTATCAAGGGTTGTACTGACTGTTATATTACTTTGCTGACTAGAATATGTTACTGTTTATTTCAGTAGCTAATAAATGGATCACACACATGCATAGATCAATACTCAGTAGATCATCTTTACTTTAATACAGATATAAAAGAGGTTTGTGGTTGGAGAAGGTGACAAGGCCCTACAACCTTATTGCTGTTAGTGGAACACATGGTAATCATAGCACGGTGAACTCATTGCATACAATGTGCACATTTTTCAGTAAATGATGTGGTTGATTGGTTCAATAGCCATGATAGATTACAATCCTATATTTTATAAATGAGTCCTTGGGTTTTAGAATTATGAAAAATGGATTGACTATTGTCATTTGAGTTGGGCCCGTTCTGAAAAATTATGAGTATTTTTGGTTGTCTAGACTTTACCCTGTTGAATTGCTTCTTTATATGCTTGTATGCATGCCAACAACAATGATAGAATAAATCCTTATTCAATTAACTTGAGATTGACTACATGAGTCCATTTCCTTTAAAAAGCCTTTCCGTCTTTTAGGTTGATCTCTTCTTTGTCTCTCTTTATGACTTCAATCCAAGTAGATTTTGACTTGTAACTTGTCATTGTTTTAACTCATTCAAGTTACTTGTAGTTATTAGTTTTTGTGTCATATTACTCAACCATTTCAATTAGCTTTCCTTTATATGCTTTCTAGTTTTGTCAATTCTAGGATCATTTATCAGTGAATCATTCAATATATGTGTTGTTTCTTAGTTACCCGTTATGGTCATGTTTATGTCCATCAATATATGGCTTTTCACGTATATGCTGTAAGATTTCACTGTGAGGTTAGCGGTGAAATACATTCACAATCACAATCGGATTTACTTGTCACTCGCCTCATACAAAGATTAAACTATTACATGTCAGCAATGAAGGCCATGAATATCGGTTATGTTGTTCTAGTTTTAGCCAATGTTATTAAAGTGTTGAAGCTATGCCCAAGCAATTTACTTGCTAAGGTTATACAAATTAAATTGGCTACCTATTTTAGAGGATAATTACTATTTTAAAATTTACACTTTGAGTTTCTAGCCTATAGATTCCTATTATGAGTACACTCTGAAATATATTATTTGTATTTGGATTTATATGTTCCTAAAAGTTATGCTTAGCTAAAGAGTTTTGATTTATATGCACCTAGAGAATAACTTCTTCGTATTCATTATTATTGTAATTACATTTTTTTAGTCATTTATTAGTTAAGAAATATTAACTAACTAGTCCCCAGCTTTCTATATTGTTAAGCTACTTAAAACTTTTTAAACATTTAGTATGCTCAAAATGAGAAAATTATTTAAAGATTGATTGTAGATTTTTCTTGTTGTATTGGGTCTGAAATAATGTTGCAAATATGCATAAGATAAGAAAGAGGAACAAAACAACTTATTATATTGAATTCTAAAAATTTAAACTTCTAATTTTATTTGATTCAGTTGAATTTTCTTTCAAATTAATTTGAATTTTTTGAATTATTTTGAATTTTTGAAAATTTTCTTTTCCATACAGTTTATAATTTAACCACTAAAAAATAACTCAAACTTTTTCAAATTAATTCAATTTTTTGTTGTGTATGTTATTTACAAATGATATAGTGCTGATTGGTGAAACTAAATTTGGAGTAAGTTCTAAGATAGAGGTTTGAAGAGAGGCTCTAGAATGTAAAGGATTCGAGATTAGTAGAACTAAAACCGAATACATTAAATCTAATGTTAGTGGAAATAGAAATATAGATGAAGAGCAAGAGATAGTGAAGAATGAAAGCCAAGAGATACTAAGGAGTAAAAAAATTGGGTATTTAAGATTCATTATTCAGCAAGAAGGTGAAATAGGTGTGGATGTAAATTATAGAGTTAAAGTAGGATGCGTTAAATGGAGGAGTGCTTTTGGGAGTATTAAGGATCGATACATTCCATTGAAGTTAAAAGGAAAATTTTATAAAACTGCTATATGAAACAAAATGTTGAGCAATAAAGAAACAACACGTGAACAAATTAAGTGTAACATAAATGCACTTGTTAACCAACAAAGGGTTGGGAGAGTGGTTAGGTGCAAAACACTTAAAATTCACTTCATGGGGAGGTCTCTGGTTCGAGTCTGTCTCCCACCATTTGTTGACCACCGGTACTATTGGGTTGTGTCCGGTCCCGTGGGATTAGTGGGGAGAGGGGTCCCCGATACTCATGATCTCAAAAAAAAAAAAAAAAAAAAAAAAAAAAAACATGAATGCACTTGTTAAGATGGATATATGGTAAAACATTAAAAGGTAGATTTAGAAATGAACATATTTGTGAAATGGTGAGAGTAGTCCCATTTGAAGATAAAATGAGAAAAAACCAATTAAGGTAGTTTGGACGCATATAATGAAGACCTTTAGATGCTTCAATTAGGAAGAGTGACCTATTAAAAATCCATGGTAATGATAGAGGTAGAGGAAGACCTACAATAACATTGATAAAAATAATTAAGAAAGATATATCTACTTGTAATTTAGATGTCAATTTGGCCCTTAATTGAGCAGAGTGGAGGAAGCAAATTCATGTAGCCGACCCCATGTAGTTGGGACAAAGCTTAGGTGAGTTGAGTTAATTCGAATTTCATTTCTTGTACACATGAACACAAACAATTATTTGTAGTTTAAGTTGAATGATTTGCCATCAATGTACACTTGTATCATAAGAAAAAAAAAAGTATACACCTGTGACAAAATCTGTACGTTAATATGTACACAAACATTTTTTTTTTTTTAATCAAAATGTGCCATTAAGAGTTAAGAACTTATTTATTTGTTTTTCCTAACACTATACCTATAAATGCTTGTAATATAAGTTACCAAATGCTTTACTTTCTAATAATCACTTACTTTTAGAACTAAAAAATATAATAGCTGAATTGATAGACTAAAGTTACCAAATAAGCCCTGGATTCTTTAAATTACAAACTTGATAAATCAATATGTATTGAACACTTATTTCTCTAATTGCTAATTCTTGCTGTAAGTAAAGCTTTTGCACATAGTTGTAAAGATGCTTATTTTAAAATCTACAACTCCTATGATCTGTAATTTGATGTAAAGGAGAAATATACAAATCTAATATAATCCTAATGCTTTATAATCATGTGGTGATTGTTGATGAATTTTTGAATCTAGGCTTCATAATATGAGCATTTATGAATTGTGAGATACGATCTCAGGTGAAACGATCATGGGTAAAGTTATACAATTTGGCAATCCAAAGATCTTGGGCAATTGCATACCATAGTTATCAAAATTGTTTGGAATTGAATCATTGAGAGTTTAGTGAATCGAATCAAGATTTTAATCAATGAATCGTATGATTCATGTACAAAATCAAGTCATATATAAGAACACATATTAAGTCAATATTTGTAAACACTTGGGATTTAATTTAGAATTTGGTCAACTAGTCAGTTTGGTTGTCAATGTTTATTTTCTATACCACGATTCTCTTGAATATGATTTTTAAAACTAATTTCTAAAATGATTTTTTTTTTTGGATGAAGAATCCATCCTCATAAAAATTATCCCACATTAAAAAAATACCTTGGTTAAATGGTCATAAATCATGCCTTAAAGTCCTAATAAGTAATTACATATTTAATGAATTGGCATAATATACATTAAATATTTAAATTTTGAAGTTAAAGCATGATACTTTAATTCTATGATATATATATTTTACTTTTGGTGAGATTCATATGTATCGCTTGAATTGTAACATTCAAATTGTGAATTGTAATATTATAATAGATTTTTAAGATTTACTATAAGATTCAACAACATTGCTATTCATGCGAAGGATTTGAATCGATTTTCCTTTAATCAAATCGTAGAGTCGTAAGATTCAGAGATTTGAATCGGGATTCTATCAATTATGATGCATACAGTTCACTGATGCTGATCCCTATTTAATTTAATATATACCATGCAGTCTAATAATTCAGATTCAATTCTGGATTTGGAAAGTTACGGTTAAATAGGTATGATCAATAGTTGAAGTCTGGAAGAAAGCATGAGACAATTAGTATCATGATGCCACTATTGTCAGTCATGGCGATATATGTGCTTTGAACCCTTTCAATAGCTAATTTATTTTGCACTAACTGTTTCATAGATGATGTTAAGCTTGTTCTCCTTGAACATAATAAATTTGCTGGTGGCGGTATTGCAGGGAAAACTACGACTGCCAGTATGCTAGCATATGTTTTGAGTGCAATGGGAGATGATCTTACTGCTGTAATAGGGGCGAATGTGCCTCAGGTATTGATCCTTGCTTTGGCATATACTTATGTTTGTGGAATGTGTCAATGATGAACTGCATTGTAAAGAAATGCAAGATAAATAAAATGTCAAACATATTACCAGCTCACAATGAGTGTCAATAGGTTTCATGCATTGTTCACATGTTTTTCCTCTTCAAAATGAGGACTTGTGCAAGGTTGATGCATCTTAAGTAATTAAGGAAACAAGGAACTTTGTGATTGGCTTTCATAAGTTCATTCTCTCATTCTCTGATTTCTTGACATGTTTTCCATTAAAACACCTATTTTTGAGGTCCAATTAACTATTTTCATTATCTTGCTCAGAATTTCCTGCCTCTAGTTGAACTGATTCTGTGCAATTCTTCAAACCCAAGCTTCTCGTTATTGTGCATGGTGGAAGAGGAAAGATATAAATCTGTTTGCATACCCTAAAAATGATTAGCCTAACAAATCTTTTCCCAGTTTCCAGGTGGAAATATTCTTTCAGGTTTTGGTCACAATTTTGTATTGGAGGTATGTTATTCATTAGCCATCCCAAAATAGAAGGAATAAAGTTTTGTATTGATGATGAGATGTGGTTTTACTATTTTCTGTGGATATGGCTGATTTAGCATAAACTGGGTTTAAATAACTCCAATGGCTTGGGGTCCGGTGACATCAAATTTAAAAATTGTTTTCAAAACTAAGTTTTTAAAACGGGAAATGCTAAGCAAGTTTTTAAAAAAAAACCAAGACTCAAACTCAAGCTGATGTGGCATTAATTTGACTATTGATTTGTTGATGATTTGAATTTTTGATCTCCCATCATTGGCCAAAATCATGCCTGTATTAACTTGAGTTTGAGTTTTTATTTTATTTTATTTTAAAAGTTTTTATAGCGTTGCTTTTTTGAAAAAGTTGTCGTTAGAGGTTTATGAAACAAAGTTTTTTTTTTCTTTGTTCTTTTTGTAAGACTAAACAAAGTTTTGTCAACATGAAGTGCTAGAGGTTTTCAAATATTCTACTCTATTGAATTATGAGTTTTTTTTTTCTTTTTTAAATATTTGGGTTTTAACTTTAAAAAAAAATAGGTATTTGCTTCCTTGCTAGTGTTTTTGGTCTTAATGTCCCAAAAAAAAAAGAAAAAAAGAAAAAAAGAAAACAGAGTATAAGATAGAATAAAAGGTTGAGATCTCTTTAATTGGTGATAGTTTAACAATTCCCTTTATATGGAGCATGTTATTCCAGTAACAATAAGGTGATGGAATCTTTAAATTTCTGTGAGCTGTAGGCTGATGAATATGATGGCTGTTTCCTACGCTTATCACCTTACATTGCTGTGGTGACAAATGTAGAATGGGAGCACGTTGACATCTTTCAAGATGAGGTTTGACGATCGATATGCCTTCAGAGTAAACTTTACTCTATAGGAACCTTGTTCCATTTTCTTCTCTGATGCATTATATTCTATCATCTAGGAGGCAGTTAAAAACTCTTTCAGGAGATTTCTTAAGCAGATCAGGAGTGGTGGGCATCTCATCTTATGTGGTAATAGGTAAATATAATGTTATCATGCCTACCTGTCACACTTATGCATGATGTTATGCAAGAATGAGAGAATTATGGTCTAGTACTTCCGCATCATAGGAGTAGGGAACTATGTCCTTTAGTTTCATAAATTACATGGCTGCTGAAGAAACAACATTTTGGTAACCGAATTCCACTGTGTATGAAATGAGCATACTCTGGCCAAGTAAGCATGTCGGCTGTTGCTAATTTGGTCCCATGTAGGCATAGGGTCATGCTTATTTTAAGTTCTCAGAAATTTAGAAACTTCAGGTATTATGTGCACATGGTCTTGTCTCAAGAGCCAGGTGTTCAAAAGTGGCTGGGACTTGTATTGACTTTGGTTTGTACAAAATTAGATATGTAGGAGATGGAACATCTGGAACTGTGGGCTGGGTGCTGAAAAGCAAATCATTAGGTCTTATTGAGATTTCAAATTTCAAATTGCCTGGAGTTTGGACGATTGAAGCAGCAAAAAGGAAAGATGCCTAGGGTTAGATTCCATGTCACCAACTATCTCTACCAAGTAGTACAGCTGAAAAAAATGATTCTTCTATACACAAGCTTATGATAAGAATCATAAGACTATGGATAAACCAATATGAATAAACCACAGTGGAAATTTGTCATATCCAAATGAAAAGAAGTAACATGAAGCAAAGGTTACAAATCATGTTAGGCATGGGTTGTAGTTGTACAAATAATAGATTTTTCATGCCACTGTTAATCATGCTCTTACTAGTTTCAATGAGGTCCAAATGCAAGGACTTTAATTCATTCTTCCATGGAGAAATTGTATTAAAATTTTAATGGGTGCTTTATTTGAGATCAATAATTTACCAATTTCCAGAGTATCAAAATATGTTGCAGTGTTTTGATAGTGACTGGAAATTTCTTACAATTAACCGATGCTTTATCGGTGCTATCACTGTTCCATTTTTTCAGCTCCAAGGATTCTAAGATATGATACTGGATGACAGCATGCTAATTTGATAGTTCACAGAAAGCCAAATGACAACCTAAGTCTTAAAGCTGATGTCAATTTGAGAAATTCCTGAAACACAAAGCTCTATCAATTATCTTTTTTGGCTGCTGATGAGTAACTTTTTGGATTCCTCGCAGTGAAGGTGCATATACTTTGCTGGGTCTTAGAAAGCCGGCTACCATGTCTAAGCATGTAGCATTGGAGTGGAAATCACGGGTTTCCGATGCTGGTTACAAAATAAATACTTATGGAACTTCAAATTTTAATGAATGGCATGCATCATCAATTCGTCCAAATTCTCATGGTGGCACTGACTATGTACTGGTGAATTCCCTTTCTCTTTTGCTCAATGCCTGGTGGTTGCTTACAAGTCATCAGGCTTTTTACAATTTCAGGATCATTGTTATTGTCAGTTTCTATTCTAGTGGTTCCACTTATTTTAGCCAAAATCCACCATTTTGTTGATTTAGCCATCATTGCTTACAAGCTCTACATTCTGACCACTTTTGCAACTTCAGTATCTTAAAATTTTTTTTAGGAAAGATCGTTAGCTTTCAAAGTAAAGTTTTATGTAATTTTTTTTTTTTTTGTTACATTTAACAGCTTAGGAGGTAGGGGTGTGCATGGGTTGGGCCTAGTTGGTTTTCAATCAAACTCTAAACTAATGCGCAAAATCTAGATGTTGTGAGGTGTAATCGAGGTGATTTTCCTTCATCAAGTGAGGCATAAGCCTGAGATTTTTTGATGTGGATATGTCGCGAAAGCAAGAACAAAAATACTCAAAAATGAACCAAAATAAATTCTATGGAATAGAATTCTCAAAAAAGAAAATAATTGCTATTCATCTTTTAAATTCTGTAATTGGAGCTCTTTAAATAGATAACTCCCCTACATCAACTTCTAAACTACCTAAAACACCTAAAAACGTTTCCTAATAACAACTTCTTAATCCCATTATAACTCTATTTAGATACTTCTAAAACACTTTTTAATACATTTAAATATTAAAAACGAATTATAAAAAACAATCTAAAATACGTTATACATCATTTTTATAAAAGGAATACATAAAAATTTTTACACTACAAAATCAAATATCATTAATAAATAGAGAAACACGAAACAAACTTGAGCTATTGTTATGTATGCTTACCTTATCACATAACAATGCCAATCACTCAAGAGTCAAGACACAAACTTGATATCTTAACTGCTTTAGTTATAATAAAAAATGTAAAAAAATTAATAAGCTCATATGATTACTTCACAAGTGATTTTCAAATGTTTTGTTTTTATATATATCAAAAAATAAACTACTAGAAACTTAACAAATAAAATGCTTCAATTATCTTAATTTCACATTCTCTAGTAACTTTTTAAAGTTTCTAACCTTTTTTCTTTATTATATTTGATATTGCACCTTGCAATAAACTTATAGAAACAATTAGCATTGGAAATTCATTTGGTAATACTTATGTAGTCAACCGGAAGTTTGGGCTTAGAGTTTCAAAACTTGGATCTCTCATAATAATTGGCATTGGAACTTTAAAAAAGAAGAGGAACTAGCTTATTTATACTAATATTAGTCAAGTATTTTGGAAAAATTTGAAAATTGTAAATAGAAAAAAAGGGTTTTAAGTATAGGCTTGGAGTTTCAAAATTTGAATTTCTCATAAATAATTAAGATTTGAACTTCAAAAAAGAAAATGAACTTGGGTGTTTATTCTAGTATCAGTTGAAGTTTGGGGTTGTGGTGGTGGTTAAGTTGAGCTTTATGGTCGGTCATATATAGTGTGGCTTAAGACTTACATAGCCTTGAGACGTGAGTCTCGAGGCTTGAAGCAGTTTTCAAAAGCCGCCATGAATTTTTAAAACTATGTTGATGTGAAAGGTGATCCGATTATTAGATTGAGTCAATTGGGTGCTCAGTTTTTGTACTAACCAAAACCAAACCAATTATTAAGACGTTGTCAAAGATAAGAAGAGAGGCAAAAGAAAGTAGGGAAGACTCAGGGCTCACTGGGGTGAGGTGCCCCCTTTCTTGCCTTCAGTTTGTCTTATTCCCGAGGGCTTGTTCACTTCTTCTTTTTTTTTTTCTTTAAGTATAATGTAAGTTTAATATGTTTTTTACAAAAATATCTTATGCTGATGTTGACCATTATGCTGACAGATGGCACTGCAGATCTTTTACATATCAACTTACATTTCACTTAAATCTACGACCATGTTGACTTGGCCTACTTTGGTGTCTTTAACTTTTTAACTATAAGTTGATTCTTTATCTCTTTGTGTTTAACTAAAAGTTATTGTAACGAAAGTATGATGTATTTATTTAGAGCAACATTTTCAGTTCAAAACTTAGCAGGAGTTTTTCATTTCAATTTTTGTTTCTAATTTGTTAATTTTGAAGCGTTTGATTCATATAATGAGCAGTTGCTTAACTATCCAACTCCTATTACAAATTCTATATCCTATGCAATTACTATTGTGGTTGGATTTTGCACATGATGGATATTGATAACAAGAATCAAACTATATATTAAAAAACCTATACAATTATTATTTGCCTGCAGCATCACATGGGCATTGCTTTGGTAGACATCAGCTTACAGTTACCAGGAGTTCATAATGTCCTGAATTCTTTGGCAGTGAGTATGGAAATTTCTTAAGCTTCAGAATTTTTATGAGTAGATAGAACCACCCCTGAGTTTTGTAGATCACTAGGCTGTAAATATGTTCAAGTAATTGTTTTGGCAAGCACCTTGAATCCTTGTAATTGTCACCTGAGCTACTTATAATTTCTATTTTGAACTGCAGGTAATAGCTACTGTCAGTGCATTGATTAATGATCAAAATCTATTTCACGAATCAATCAATAGCATTGCATCACACCTAAACAACTTCAATGGTGTTTCTAGACGGTTTGAAATGATTGGTAAGATTTATGAATGTCACATATTTGATGACTATGCTCACCATCCAACAGAAGTTCGTGCAGTACTTCAAGCAGCTCGTCAAACTTTTCCACTCAAGGCCTTATGGGTGGTATTTCAACCACATACTTTCAGGTGTTTGACTTTGAATAATCTGGATTGCTACTTACGTGATTGTGGCACTTCATTCTATTATTATGACTATCATAACTGAATTTATGGTAAAATGATAATTGTACTTATCTGTCAATACTGTAAAATTTGATTCGTTTCTGCAGTCGCCTAGCAGCATTTTTGAAGGATTTTGCTTCTGCATTTGGTGATGCTGATAGAGTAATTATTACAGAGGTATACATTTCTAGCACATCTGCCCCAATTTTAGCTTAAAGGGCCAGCTAATGTTTTTCTTTTCCTTTTTTTGTAAATGATGCCAGATTTGTGCTGCCAGAGAAGCAAATGTTTGGAATATCAGTGGAAGACATCTGGCCAATTCTATCACTAGTCCACCATCTGAGTATATTCCCTTCCTGGTATGCATATTGTAGTTACTTTTTATTTAAGCAGAATAGCTCTTATTACTACATGCACCTTCAGACCTTTTCTTTGCAAGACCTTTGTCTTGGATGTTGGTTCTCAATCTTAAGGTTTTAAAACTTAAACAACTTTATATGTCATAACTTACAAGGGACGTTCATAAAATCTCAAAAAACGTACTTTAGACATTAAAAACTTAAAGATTTTGTTTGCTAATTTTTAAAAGAAAATGTTGATTTTGAAGATTAACAAGTCTTTTTTGAGCTTTGATCTATTCATGTGTTAAAAAAATGAAAATGAAAGAAAACTAGAAAAGTTCATGTCCTTTTTGTATCTCTTTTGAATATTTTTGAAAATTATCACGAAGTGCTTAAAAATTAAAATTAATAGCGAACATCTATCTCCTGCCTAGAGATTTCTGAAAATGTCTATGCAATGGCCTAGTTGATGCCTAGGCGATGCCTTAACAACACTGGTTTTCCTTGATCATATTATTAATTAATTATGTTATATGATGCTATTCAACTTATGTGTTATGATACGAGTCATATGTCATAAATTTGTTTTATTTAATGTCTAGTTTGCTTTTCTTTCGAATTTTTGGTTCATTGATTGATAATAAATTTATAAAAGAATGATTATATATTTTTGTGTCTTGCGTCACTCGGGTGCGTGCCTAGCCTTGTGCCTTGCGCCTCATGCGTCAGAGGTGTCCCTCGCCTTGATTGCGCCTTACGCCCTTAATAACATTGCTTAAGAATTAATATTATAAGCAAAAATATTCTAGATAAACTTTATTCGATTCACTTCATTTTTATTACCCTGCTCACTTGGGCAAGGTTAATTGCCTATCCATTGCTCTAACACCTTTACGACATCACATTCTAATTGCTACTACGCGCTACAGTCAGTCTTTATTATAGATATTGTAAACCATCTCAGTGAACTTTCTTTTATTTCATATCCTACCATAGCTCTTCTTTCATTTTCTTGAATGCTTCAGATCTTATTTCACAATCATTAACCTTGCCACTGATCTGCCTCAGCATGACTTATTTGATGAACTTGATATTAATGTGCTTAATGCTTTATTCTATAAAACAAAAAACTAGTATTACTGTTGCCTTTAGAAATTCCCCTCTTAAGTTGATTTATATTCATTGATTGCATAGCACTCTAGGGTCCACAGTACCTGCCAATTTCTATCCTACTTACATTCTCAATCTCTTGCTATATGGGTCATAACGCAATTCAAAAAACATTGCATTGTGAATCTCTTATTCAATAATAGCTCATTCTCTACCTATATGCAAACAACTCTGATTAAATATCTTCATCACTAGTTAGCAAATCCTCTTTTTATGTGAACATGCCTTAACTAATGTTATTTATCAAAGTTATTGAGTGGTAAAACAGGATTAAGCTTAATATTTGGGATAAGCTCTGCTTCTTTATATGTTCTTACTGTTGAGATTCTCGCAGCGGAATGCACACACAAACACGCACACACAAGGATGCAAAACAAATAATCAAGAAGAAATTAAAGCAAGAAAAGGAAACACACGTTTGGCAAAAATCCACCTACGTCCACGGGAGATGAAGATTTCACCATAATGGGAGAAAATTAGTACAACACTCACTTTGCAATCTCTCCAACCTCTTTTTGCCTTTACACCCTCTCTCTGCCTTTTGCTCCAAAGAGAGTTTTTCTCTACACCAAAGAGAGCTTAATTTTGGATACCAGAATGAAGGAGAGGAGAGACCAATTTATAGAATTTTGGTCTCTCCACATGGTTGTGCCCATGTGAAGACCATGTGAAGATTGTCTTCTAACCACCTTAGGTCCCACATTGTGGGCCCGAGCCATTAATACCAACAATCTCCATCTTGGCAAGGGCCATCACAAGCCACTAGCCAATTGCAACCAATGAACATCTCCAATCGCGTCCCTTGAGGCACTCAACACTGTAGGAAATTATTGATCAAGCTCAAGCAATGCTCAAACTTGACCGCTGGGACTGTCTTCGTAAGCATATCTACAGGATTATCATTGGTACTGATCTTCTGCAAAGAAACCTCATCCTCTTCAATAATCTCATGGACAAAAATGAAAACGAACATCAATATGCTTGGTCCTGACATGATGCACTTGGTTCTTAGCCAAGTGAATGACACTCTGACTGTCGCAATGAACTGGTACACTCTCCAGGGTAATCCCCAAGTCACCAATCAATCCTTGGAGCCACAAAGCCTCCTTCACAGCCTCTATCACTGCCATATACTCTGCTTCTGTAGTAGACAAAGCAGTTGTAGTTTGCAACATGCACTTCCAACTGATAGGACCACGTGCCAAAGTGAACACGTAACCAGTTGTGGAACGCTGCTTGTCTAAATCACCAACATAATCAGAATCCACATAACCACTGACAAGTGAACTTGTGCCACTATCCCACTGGAAAACCAATCCTACATCCAATGTAGCTCAAAGATACCGCAACAACCATTTCACTGCATGCCAATGCTATTTTCCAGGATTTGCCATATAACTGCTAACAACACTCACTGCATGTGAAATGTCTGGCCTAGTGCACACCATAGCATACATTAAGCTACCCGCTGCACTAGCATATGGAACATGACTCATGTACTCATGTTCTTCATCGGTGCTCGGAGACATATCTGCAGAAAGTCGAAAATGAGCTGCCAATGGGGAGTACTCACAGGCTTAGAGTTCTCCATTCCAAACCTTGAAAACACTTTCTCCAAGTACTTCCTCTGTGACAGATAGCCCTTTTTCCTTTCTCTATGTATCTCTATACCAAGATCTTCTTAGCTGCACCCAAATCTTTCATCTCAAACTCCTTGCTCAGCTGAGATTTTAACATGTTGATCTTGTCCATGCTCTTAGCAATGTCATCAACAGACAAGAGTAAATAAATGTAAGAGCCATCAAAAAGCTTCAGAAAGTAGATCAACTATCATACTTACTCTTCGTGTATCCCTTCCTGATCATGAAAGTGTCAAACTTTTTACACCACTGTCTGGGTGACTGCTTAAGCCCATATAAGGTCTTTTTCAGTTTGCACACATGATCAGTCTTACCAACAACCTCAAAGCCTTCAGGCTGCTTCATATAGATTGTCTCATCCAAGTCCCCATGCAAGAAAGTCGTCTTGACATCTAGTTGCTCCAACTCCAAGTTAAATAACGCAACCAATGCCATCAACACTCTGATAGAAGTGTGTTTCACAACAGGAGAAAATACCTCATGGTAATTCACGCCTTCTCTCTGAGCATACCCTTTGGCAACCAATTTGTTGTATCTAACACTGTCAGAACCTGGACGACCATCTTTCTTGGAATACACCCACTTGCACGCAATTGCCCGTTGACCCTTGGGTAACTTTACAAGTTTCCAAGTCTGGCTCTTCATCAATGAGTCCATCTCATCCTCCATGGCTCCTTTCCATCTTTCAGAACAACTCACTTATTGCCTCCTTGAAAGTAGAAGGATCATCTCCATATGCAGTCAATGCATATGCCACCATGTCTTCGAACCCATAGCGAATTGGTGCTTTAATTGTCCTTTTAGCTCTGCCACTAGCTAAGGACTATTGCTGCTGGTGGTGCTCACTGGCTCCACCTGTTGTCTCCTCCACATTACTCTTTTTTGTATTTTTTGGAGTACTGAACTCCACCTCCACAGAATCACCCTTATCCTCCTCTTGAGAATCTATCTGCTTATTGGACATTAAAGCAGACTCATCAAACGTCACATTCCTGCTTATCACGATCTTATGCAAATCAGGACACCATAACCTGTATCGTTTCACTCCATCTGCATAACCCAGAAATATGGCTTTCCGAGCTCTTGGATCAATCTTACTTTCTCTAACATGAAAGTAAGCAGGACATCCAAACACTTTCAAAGCACTGTAATTAGCAGCATTACCAGACCATACCTCAAGCGGAGTCTGACAATCAATAGTTGTCGATGGTGATTTGTTCACAAGGAAACAAGCCGTATTCACTGCTTTTGCCCAAAATTCTTTACCCAAACCAACTCTCTCCAGTAAAGTGCGATTCATCCTCTCTGCTAGTCCGTTCTGCTGTGGAGCTTCCTTAACAATGAAGTGTCTCTCAATGCCTTTGTCTTCACAAAACTTTGAGAATGCTTTACTGGTATACTCACCACCATTATCGGTTCTCAACCTTTTGATGCTTCTACCAGTTTGCTTCTCAATCTTTGTCTTCCATTTCTTGAAGACCTCAAACACTTCATCCTTACTTTTCAGCATTTTCACCCAGACCATGCGAGAAAAGTCATTAATAAAGGAAACAAAATACCTCTATCTACCTAGTGAGGGAATGGTGGAAGGACCCCATACATTTGAATGGATGTAATCCAGAGTACCTCTGGTGCGGTGAACTGCCTGGTTGAACTTAATTTTGCATTGTTTTCCAAACACACGATGCTCACAGAAGTCCAACTTCTCAACATTACACTTCCCAAGTAAGCCTTTCTTGCTCAACACCTAAAGTCCCCTCTGGCTCCTATGCCCTAGTCGCATATGCCACAACTTTGTATCTGCTGAGCAACTATCTGTAGACATCGCTGCATTGCCTGTAACTGTATGTCTGATAGCACGTACAAGTTACCAAGTTTCGTGCTTTTCATCACCACCAGTGCACCTCGGACTACCTTTAGAATTCCACCTTCAGCTCTAATCTTGTAACCTTATGAGTCTAAAGTATCCACAAAAATAAAATTCTTCCGCAGCTCTGGAACATGTCTGACCTCTGTCAAAGACAACGTCATCATACATCTTGATCTTCACAGTTCCTATCGCTACCGTCGTACAGACCATATCATTACCCATAAGTACAATACCACCGTTCACACTCTGATAAGAGGTGAACCAGTCCCTATTGGGACACATATGGTAGGAACAACCAGAATCAAGAATCCACTCATCACTGGAGTGTCCCACGGTGACTGAAAGGACGTTAGCACCATCAGTCTCTTCCATTGCAATCGCTGCATTACTAGAATTTTCTGCTTTCTGTTTTCCTTTGCGCTCTGGACAGTCTTTCATAAAGTGTCCTTCTTTATGACAAGCACTTTAATTTTTTCCCTTTTGATTTTGATCTGAATCGACCTACACGACCTTTGGACCCTTTCTGTTCAGATCTACCTTTGGCAAGCAAGCCTTCACCCCAGCTTTCCCCTTTATCTCCAGTAACCATCTTTTTTAACTCCTTAGAGTTCAAAACTGCTTTGACATCCACCATAGTCAGGGTGTCTCTACTGAAGATCAAAGTATCAACAAAATGCTCATAGGAGGAATCCGGTAGTGAACACAGTAAGTACATCGCTTGGTCCTCATCACCGAGTTTATAATCAACATTCTTAAGAGCCATAAGAATTCTATTAAACTCATCGTGATGTTCTCTCATGGAAGTGCCTTCCTTCATCTTATGACAACACGACCGGCACCACCACGTGTTTGTACTTCGCAAGAACCTCGCTCTGATACCAATTTGTTGAGATTCTCGCAGCGGAATGCACATACAAACACGCACACATAAGGATGCAAAACAGATAATCAAGAAGAAATTAAAGCAAGAAAAGGAAACACAAAGATTTACGTGGTTTGGCAAAAATTCCCTTACGTCCACGGGAGATGAAGATTTCACTATAATGGGAGAAAATCAGTACAACACTCACTCTACAATTTCTCTAACCTCTCTTTGTCTTTACACCCTCTCTCTGCCTTTTGATCCAAAGAGAGCTTAATTTTATAGAATTTTGGTCTCTCTACATGGCTGTGCCCATGTGAAGACACACGGTCTTCCAACTACCTCGAGTCTCACCTTGTGGGCCTGAGCCATTAATACTAACACTTACTAGCATATATGTTCTTTCTTTATAATTTAAGCAATTATCATCTACTAATTGGTAACAATTAGTAATGCAATATCAAAGGTTATTAGGTTTCACCTTTCTTTATCTGTTCTAGAGCTACTTTCAAATATGGTCTAAACCCTAATAAACGTTTTGCTTCTTGGTTTGATAAAAGTTTCTACATGCCAATGCTTTTTGCTACTGTTGAACATGTTGTCCTAACATTAATGACGTAACCCTAACGAAATTTCAGAACATGCTATTGTATGTTCACAGAAAATATGAACTGCCATTTATTCTCATGCAACTTGTCATTTTAATATTTACCATCTCATCTTATTTGTTTGTCCATACACTTGTCAGGAAGATGTTGTAGATAAATTGGCCCATGAAATATCAAACATCCCTGAGAGAGAAATTGCTGTCATAACACTTGGTGCAGGTATTTCAAGTTCATTAAAATTATATTACTGTGCTTCCATCAGTAATTTATATCTGAAAAGATAAACTTGTCAATTTGATTATATTTTTGTGATCAGGTGATATTACAACGGTAGGACCTAGGCTGCTTCGTGAATTGCAAAGGATGTCTGGAACACCTTCTTGATGCATATAATAGTAGTCCCAGTTTCAACTGGATCTTCACAACAGTTGCTACACTTCTAAGGTTAACTAGGTGTGTTGAAGAAACCATACTGAGCACTGGATGTTGAACCAGTAGGTCAAATGCGTTGAATCCTGATTTGCAGATTGAGCTATGGCTGATGAACTTGACGCTGATTGCTGGTTTTTATATAAGTCCGAGCATGTGAAAAAGATATGATCCTATTCGTCTTGAAAGGATGCAAAACTAGGAAGTGCCATCTTATATGTTATAGAGAAAATCAGGGGAATGATCTTAATCTTGAATTCACTAAATGTATCATGTAGCGCCTCGGTAATAGAGGTATATATACTTTTTATCAAGCCAAAATTTTTTAACTTCCAATGTGCTTCTTTTAACATAAATTTTTAAATTAGCCATTACTTTTGAATTAGCCATTACTTTTGAATATAAAATTATATAAAAAATATATTTATGAAAAATTTGGTAATAAGGAGCAAAAAGATTTTTTTTATAATGTTAGTAGATATAATTTTTTTTTTTTGTCATTTTCAGCTGTCTTTTATTATTATTTTTGGCAACTTTAAACCACTTTCATTTACATGCACCGCCAAGTGTCCATGGATATATATTTGCTTTGAAAAATTAAGATTCCTGATGCCATTCCTGCAATTGTCAAAATTTACAGCTCCAAAGGCCTAAAGTACGTTCCGGCAAAACTTGCTACATTTTCACATTGAATCATTCATGTCAATTATGCTGTCACCCAAATTCTGATGATGCTTCGCACTTTCACCAAAATCTACACTAGGAACCTTGGTTTAAATTTCTTGAGAAGAGCTTCTTGGGCAAACCTCCTGTTTGAAAATAAGTTCCTCTCCTGTTTTGAAAACAAGTTCCTGGCAAGAAGGGAGAGTACATACATCGAAAATGCATACATTTCACCTGTTATCCTTTGCATAATTGATGATAATATTTCACTCGTTACTCTGTTGACAATTGCTTAGTACTTGAGCAAAGGCCATTTTTATACCAGAGACTACAACTAATAAGGGAACAATACTTTGGCATACTGAACTGAGCAAGAAGGTAAAGCTGTAAGAAAGAGCAGAAGTAACAATATGCCAAATTATGAACCAACATGCAGACCTTCAAGCAGCTTCCCACAGTCAAATACATCTTACTATCCTTAACTTCAGCATCAGATCTAACCAGGAAAAATGCAAATTCAAAAATGGTAATTATGAACACAAGTAACCAAAAGGTAGTCATAAACTTCAATAAAATCTCTCAGTTTCAAGTTGGTTGTTTAATTTTGGTTTTCTTGCTCCTAAAATATCTAGATAAATTATTGTACACTACAACACATGAATGGTAGACAACATTTTTATTTTCATTTCCTCTCACATGACTTCGGCCATTGATTCCATGTGTAACATCATGTGAATCATACTTGTATCAAGAAAATAATGACTTTAAACTTCCAAACTCTTGATATTTTAACCTATTAAGTTTTTTCCATCTAAAGCCCTTTGGATAAGTATGAAAGCACCTTGTTTCCAAAACGAGTAAACTTTTACCAGTAAAAGATTCGGTCACAAGTCCACCACTGAAACTTCTAATGATCCAGTGTCATCAAACAGGTAATATCATAAACAAAACCAAGGTACAATAGATGATCACAAGTCCACCACTGATAAAGCAAAGGATTTGAAATCTCTCTTGCATCATATCAAGGTGGGATGAGCTTTTGATGAAACCACCTCTTTACGGTTAAAAAGCCTTTTAAATCTCAACTCATTCCTAACATTTGTTGCACAATTTAAGGGTATAACTTCAGATATTCGGAGAAATGGCCCTTTATCAATGGTTGTACCTAATTCCAAGTGTGATATAGAGCTGGCTAGAAAATCAACTAGGGGGACTGTAAATTCAAACTGAACCCATTGAGAAATACCTCAGATATGAAAGATCAAAGATAAACTGAACATTATATACATAAGAGGCTATCTAGAATCTAAACTAGCTCCAAAACCCACTTCTTTGAGAGAAATTGAGAGACTACATATCTCCATCCTTCTAACTTCTTTAATTGACAGTGTATAAATCACTTCATTAAAACTCTACAAATTACCCTATTATTCTTTTGTGCAGCTATCCATCTGCCAATCATTTTGGAACAAAAAATCAAGTGTTAAAGCCTCCTGCCTATGTAGTGCATGCATAACAGAGACAAATGGATGGAAAAGTAGTTTTAGTGCAAGAATTGGGTATAGAGTCAATGAAGCAAAATCAATAGAATCAATAAACTGAACATGTATTTCAGATATGCAAATCAAAGTAGGACCATAAATCTCATTAAGGGAAGGATCCTGAAATCAGTTTCCTCAACCCATGATATGAATCATTCAGAGACACCCATCTGCATGTTCTTCCTCTAATATACATATTCCTTATCAACCCAAAAAACCAGAGGATTACAATTTTCAGGGGCTGGACAGTAAGATGCACACCAACAAATCTAAACAACAAAATCACAATACTAACCTTCCCAAAAAAAAAAAAAAAAAAAAAAAAAAAGAAAGAAAAAAAGAAGAAGAAGAAGAAAGAAAGAAATGCTGAATTACTAAAATGAAGAGAGACAAAGTTACCTACTCTCTGTACAAAGCCTCCCACTTCCTCCTATCTTGTAGAACAGATAGCTCTTGAACAATCACCCCTACCAAAAAACCATAAAACTTTCCTTAATCAATATCACAAACAAACCTAATTCGGCAATAATTCCTACCCTCCAAAAAATGAGAAGAACCCACGCTTCTTGGGCTCCTCCTCAATCATCACAGCCTTCATACTATCCTGCTCAACAAGCCTCCACGCTGCTTGCTCAAATGCAAGCCCAGCCAACGTCGGCGGCTTATTTAACACTAATGGGTACCCTCGATTCGTACTTCTTATCACTTCCGAATCCTCAGGAATCACTCCCAACAACGCCAATCCCAACATCTCCTGCACATCCAACACCGACATCATATCCTCTCCTCTTATCAAATCCGTCCTAACCCTATTCACAATCATCTTTATATCCTTAATCCCATCACACTCCAACAACCCCGTAACCCTATCAGCATCTCTGAGACTCGTAATATCAGGTGTAGTAACAAGAACCGCTTCATTCGCCGGCGTAATTGCAGTGATAAATCCGGCATCGATACCCGCCGGACAATCGATGATGATGAAATCAGGACACCCTTCTTGACGCATTTTCAGAGCGTCCACAAGCCAAATTAGGGCTTTTCCACCAAACCCTAATGGGAGTTTCGAACGAGGTTTTGAGATGCAGAGGAGCTCGAAGTTGGACCAGCGCTTGTCGCGAACTAGGGCTTGGTCGAGGCGGCAATCGCCGTTGAGAACCTCGACGGCGGTGTAGTTGACGCGGTTTTCGAGGCCAAGGAGGAGATCGAGGTTTCGGAGACCGACGTCGGCGTCAATGGCGACGACGGAGAAGCCGAGACGGGCGAGAGAGAGACCGACGTTGGCTGTTGTTGTGGTTTTTCCGACGCCACCTTTGCCGGAGGTGATGACGACGACTCGGGGCGTTTCGCCTGCGAATTGGGGTTTTCGGTTCCATTGAAGAACTGAAACTGTTGTTGAAGAAGTTCTGTAGGGTCTTCTCTTGAAGCAAGGATTTAGGGTTTTTCGGTAGCAAGGTTTTGAAATAGGGTTTAGTTGGAGAGAAATCATGGCCGTGTGATGTTTCACAGAGATTGATGGGATTTGTGTGAGATTAGACGAGCGAAGAAGAAGAAGAAGACATTATTGGTTCTGATGATGTTGAAGAGAACTGTAATGGAAGTAGAGAGAGAGAGAGAGAGAGAGAGAGTTGAGAAGCTAAAACAGGGTTTTTGTTTCATGGGTGACTCAGTGATTCAAGGTTCTGTGACTCGGCCGATTTGTTGGGTAGTTGGTTAGTTGTAGGGCTTGCTGTAGTACTGGATCGGGATTGTATTTAGTTTTATGTCCTGAATGTTCAAGAAACGTCACATTCCTGGGTCGAGTGTTGCTGCAGAGTTTCAAGGCTGATCAAGAAAAAGGTCAGAACTTCTCATGAATCTATGGTTCTGTTTTGTTTAATTCGATTCACTGGGAAATTGGAAACTTGCTGATTCTGATTATTGTGATCTGGGTTTGCTAAAACATGTGTTTGAATTGATGATATTCTGGTTCATCAGATTGAATGTGTTTATTTTTGGCTTTGATTAGTTGTTTTGATTGAACTAGTTGTTTGTTTGGATTGTTTGGTTCATTACGTGGAATAATAGCTTTCCTGCCATTGAACTATTCAAGCTTTTTTGAAGCTCCAAGAGATGGATGGTCATAGTAGTCAATTAGGTGGAGTAGTTGGGTTTTTTTTTTTTGGGAAAATTCAAGGATCAGTTCAACGTTTGGTCGTTTACATATATTATTCAGTTGATGGTAGCTGGGTTGCAAGTCAAGAAATTCAAGGATCAGTTCACCGTTTGGTCGTTTATATATATTATTCAGTTGATGGTAGCTGGGTTGCAAGTCAAGAGTGCCAGCAAACAGAATTCTTGTTGGCTCAATTTTTTTTTTGAGAAGAAACAAAATATTTATTGATGGAAAACTATGCACGAACAGTGCATAATAACCCCAACACACGAAGCACAAAAGACAAGCGGGCACCTAAAATGTAACACCCCGTAATTTTAATAAAATACATACATTGAAGTACGCGTATATCAAGAAGTATAATATACATATTTTATACGTATAAGCTAAATATACGCGTGATAATACAAGTATTTGATACGAATGAGCAAATAAATATAATTATTAAATAAAGAATATAAGTTTTATACATAAGACCTTTTTGTCACACCCTGGGTTGCACAGCGTGCCCCTACCCAGGTGCGGGCGCACCCCCTCGGGGCGAACGCCTAGCCATAGTACCACATAATATTGTCCTATCGCCATGTAGCAACCCAACCGCAGCTGGTCTACATCGAAACGATTATTTGTCCCTACTATTCACTCATGAATAGTAAAGGGCCTCCCCAGAATCGAACTCGAGATCTCCCCTTCAAGGAGTCTGATTTCGCATTCCTAGTAACCACTCGAGGGGGTGCGCCCGCACCTGGGTAGGGGGCACGCTGTGCAACCCAAGGTGTGACATAAAACCCTTGTAAAAACACACATTACACACAAAACAAACATCTACCTCAATTGTGTTGGTAAAATGCCTAAAATCTAGGACTTGCTTAGATTGAATCCCTAGTTTAAATGGCTAACATGACGTCTTATCTATTCGGCGTAAAACTTTATCAGATCAACTATAACATGAATTTATTTGATCAAACTTTAATACTTACTATTTAATAGAATTTTTCTGCATATGTTGCAGGCTACATTGCTGATTTTTGTCACACCAAGCTTCAAATAATCAAAAAGAAGAATAAGATATTGCTTCCCAGATGCGGGAAACCACTGAATTGGCACCTGCAAAAACTATTCTCAAACAAATATATCCAATACAAGGAGCAATGCGTAATGGTAACTCCCTTTTCCCAAGGCCTTCTTTCCATCTCTCTCTCTCTTTTCATATTTTCCACCTGACTAATGAAAAATAATGTGTGAAATTCAGGAATTATGATGAAATGTGTTACTAACAAGCAAGGGAATAAGGATTTTAGGGAAGGAGGAGGAGCACCTACTACTGATGAGAAGGCAGAGCCAATTGCCACCTTTAGCAAACAACCTCTTCCACCTGTTCTTGGACCCATTGCTGCTCTCTCATTGCTGGACTTAGAGGCTCAAACCATGATAAAAACAATGAGGACTGAGAGGTGCATGTGTTCCTTCTGTTCTGCCATAAAAAACGCACATGATAGAGTGTATTATAGAACTTCTTTGGTATATGTAAGTTTGAAAAGCGGTTATATATATGAGGAGATCTTATTATGTATGTATAGCCACAAATTCTAGTGATTGCAGTAAAACATGTTGGGTTGCTAGATGGATGAAATATGTAAGATTCTTGAAATGTTGCTTGTGGAGGTTTTTGTTTTTTCAATTGCCCAAACCAGATCCTTGGACTAATTGAGCCCCCGTTGGAGTAAGAAACTAAGAACTCACCAATAAAGATATTAACTCATAAGAAGCAAGTGAACTCCTAGATGACATGTGAGCTTTTAAATCCACACAACTTACAAGCTAAGAATATGCTTTGTTGCAAGGGTTTATAGGTTTACTACGTTGTAAATAACATTTATTTTTTTTGGTATGAGATTTGATCTCTAGTCACCAACGTCGTTAGGAATGTTCTTGACCACTGCACCAATTGGTCATTTGCAAAAATATTGCTCTTGGCGCTGCAATTTATAGAGTTCATGCTTCTAGCTCTAGTTAGGTGTGGCAAAAAAAAAGATATGGACGGATATGGATACAGACAATGTCTTATACTATCGGACATGTAGCATATTCGTACCTGGATTGGTTTACTGTACCCCATGTACTTTTCTATAAATATATAGTGGTGAAGCATGATTTTTCAAAAAAAAAAAAGATCTCACGCTAAATAGTAATGAAGGATGAAGAAGAAGATAACAAGAAGAAAGAAAAAAGATCCAAGAATAAATATAAGTTAAAAAGGTTGAATGGGTAGGGCATTGGCAATTTTTATTTTATTTTTTGAAAGCAAGGCATTATCAAATTTAAATATATGTACATTATATAATTACCCCTTGTATTAAGTAGGAATTTTTGTTTTGTCAAAGATTAAGTAGGAACTGAATACTGATTTTTAAAGCTCTTGTCCAAATTTGACCCAATTTCTAAAATGGACAAAAGTTATTTGTTTTAAAAAGAAAAAAACGAGTCTTGGCCTATTTTGCCGCCTCTAATTCTAGCGGACACTGTAGAAAATATTAATTTTCACTAAATAAAGAGATGTTCACATGTAATGAAAAATTAAATTAGTGAAATATTTTAACAACAAAGGTCAGTGGTTGGATGAATCTGTTTCTTTCACCTTGCTCTATCAAAAATTAAGTCAATATTTAAGTTTGTACTTAGTTTTATTAAAGGAATATATCTGTTTGAAATCATGTAGGACCTCAATCTACGTGTGAATTAAATGAAGTGTTGGGATGAATTAATCAAGCTGACCCACTATTCTTTGCTTGAGCCAGTAGAGTATGGACTGGAATAGGCCCCTTCATGTGAACCATCAATTAAACGTGAACATATATATATACTAGTGTTTCTCTTACATATAGCTAGCAATTACAAGTGGCTGTGGTGCTGATAATTTCACCTCCTTCTAGTGTTTTGTAGATCCGTGCACGAACCAGAATATAACATCAGCCTCTCTGTAAAACATATAAGCCTTACTGGACCACATGATCATAATGCAATACCAACATTATTTTAGGAGTTTTATTATAGGGCTTTTCTTCTTCTTGATATTTAAGCATATAACGTCTGAAATGCAAAACGCTGATTAAAAACTGTTGGATTCATTTCTCGGCGTACCGACCTAGAGGACATGTCATCAGTCACATCAGTTAGATCGACCACTAGATGATGATGTCAGCTTAAAAGAAAAGGTACTAGCCTGACATAATACAAGTACCGATCTATCAGAATGGCAAAATCAACTTGATTGCGACGACATGATGTCAAGCTGACCAACTAAGTTACTATTCAACACGAATAAGGATAATGCGAGATTCATTGTGATAAATTCCATATTCTAAATTAAAATTATGGCAACACGCTAGCTAAGCCGAAAATCCTAACTATTATAAATACTCCTCACCCCTCATTAATGAGGTAAACAATTAATTACCTAGTCAGTCAATGTGATTAATACTCTACGAAGCTATGAACTGACTTAAGCAACATAAAATTTTCGATCGATATTATACCGGTGTTCCTTATGATAGCCTATTCTTTTCCTCTTTTTCTTTTTCAAGTTCGAGGTCTACTTGAGTAGGCAGGTTAACGCCTAAGCATTTTTAGCTCAGTATATTTCCCTTCACATCATCATCTATTTGTTGTCAAATTTTGTACCAACAAAAATAATAGCAAGGACTGATTTCTCCAAACACATGATAATTAACTTGCATACTAAGATAGATTGTCCCTCTCACCACAGAGTACTTTTCCAAATATAAAACTTCGATATTTATTTTTTGAAAGTATCTTTGAGTTTTTTACAATGTACTTTTAAATATATTATTTTACTCTTTGTATCACTGATAAATATTAATTTATTACATTATTAATTTATTTTTGTATACGCATAGATAAAATTTATAGGTCGTGGAAAAAGATCATTGGCTCTTCAGATATCACTGAAATTTTTTATTTTCTAAGATAAGAGGCGAGATTAATATACCACCTGAGACAAATGAACGGTCCTGATTAAAAAAGCAGGGAACCGCCGTCTTGATGTCAATCTCATCAGAATTTTATAAAAAAATAAATAAATAAATGGAAACGCCAATTTTTTATTTTCCAACAAATTTGGCGATGAAATGACGTGAGTACCCCTCTCGTGTCTAATTTTCTCCGTTAACTCCCACGCTAGTATCATGTGGCGGTTTTCTTATCCTTCAAGTCCACGTTCCCTGTGTGTGTGTGAGAGAGAGAGAGCGAATTGGGTATACTTCCAGATCCAGGTTCAAGCACTTGATCTTAATACGAACCCTAATTTCTTTGGGAAATTAGGTTTTCTATTGAAAACTGTGAGAATAGTATTAAAAAGGGTAACAAAAATCTGACCTTGATCTGGTTGATATGAAGACGGAGAACGCTCCGAACCCGCTTTTCTATCCGCCATTTTCATCTGGCGAGTTGTGTTGTTTTCTGTAAATCTCTCTGAAATTTGATTTAGTATGTAATTTTATGATCTTTTGGTTTCGTTTTCACTAAAAAAATTTGATCTTTTTTTGGTTTGGTTTTGGGGTTATTCGATGTAGATCTTCTTCTTTTTTTTTTGGAACTGTTAGATCGGTATATTGTGTTGTGTTAATGGATCTAGTGGATGAAACCTAGTTTAGGAGGTCTAGTTTTTATTTTGACTTGTTGAAGTAGTTAGGGTTTCGGGAGATTTTAGGGGTTATTGGATTAATTATGGTATCAAGCGTTTAATTCTCTATTTTGTTCGTTTTAGAGATCTCAAGTGGTGAGGGCGTCGAGTTCTGAAAGATTTTGTGGTTGGTGACTGGAATTGTTTTACACCTTGGCTAGATTTTTTTTTCTTTTTTTTCTTTTTAATCTCTCTTCAATTTTGTGGTTCTGGTGTGGTTATAGGTTTGGGATTTTCTAGTGGGGTCATATTGATTATTTTTCATCTCTGAAATTTGAGTTCAGCTCATAGGAAAATTTATTGTGGTATGTGATTCTTGATCCTAGACTCTGTTGAGTACCGTTGTTTGACTAAGATTGAGTAAACATAACTATTGCACTCGGAGCCTGTATATGTTGTTTAGCTATGGTAATTGTTAGGGTTAAAGTTCAAGGCCTTTCATTATTTATGTTTTTGCTTCATGTAGTTTTCTAGAATTTGTTACATGTGAAACTCATACATATTAATGGTACTTTGTTGTTTGTTATCACTTGTGCTGCAGTAGGGTGTGCCATGTGAACTTTGAGTCAAGTGTGATTTTTCGCTTCTGAAATTTGAGCCGACGACGTGGTTAATTTTTCATATTAAGATGGGCAAATGCAAGGGCTGTGGGAAATTAGGGAGAATGGTGCCAAGGGATGAGTCAGTCAGTGCATACCACTTTGCTCTTTTGCTGTCTCCTGTGGTTTCTGTTTGGGATTGTATCGTTCGGAAGATGAGATATTCGTTCAGACCTGAGTGGGTGTAGGTATTTGTTCTATTAGCTTCCTCAGTATTTCCCATTTTTTAGAAATAAAGAAGGTAGTATTTTATACAAGGAGAAGAATGGTCATGAAAAAAATTTAGACAGTTTTAGGGGATAACATTCAAAAAGAAGTTGACCAAATTGGACTGACTGGTTAGAGAGAGATAGTACTAGCTAGCAGTCATGGATAATATGAGATGCGTTCAAACACCACCCCTTGTTAGAAAAGGAAAGAAGAAGCAAGCAAAGGATGAGCTAGATCGTCTCAAACAAGCTGAAAAGAAAAAGAGGCGCCTGGAGAAAGCTCTCGCAACTTCTGCTGCCATCCGGACTGAACTAGAAAAGAAGAAACAGAAAAAGATAGAGGAACAACAGCGGCTTGATGAAGAGGGCGCTGCAATAGCTGAGGCTGTAGCTATGCATGTTCTTCTTGGTGAAGACTCAGATGATTCGTGTAAGATTGTGCTGAAAAAGGATGAAGGGTTCAAACCTTGGAACCGATCGAGCAATATAGGCCTTTTCATGGGAGGACGCAGAGCAGGCTTTTCTAATCAAAATGCAAAGTATTCCCTTGAAGGGGTAGGATGGTTTTCTGATGCTTATGGTTCGGGATGCAAGTGGAACGATTATGGGGTTGGAGGCTGGTCATTATCATCTGATGCTTTCAGAAGAGATCTCCAAGGCCCATACTTTGAGGAAATCTCAGCCGGGCTTATTGCAGCACAAGCTGTTTCTTCACTTCAAATAGCAGAAGATGCGCATGCGGACGCCATTGTCTTCAATAGAATACTAAGAGGGTAAGTAAGCAGGTAATAGTAAACAAGTTAGAATCTCTGTAAGGAGGTCTCATAATAGCTCTTAATAAAGGACATGTATATATTTATCATCAGAGACCATTTTTTGTTTGGAAGTGGCTTTGTAATGCTTTCCCATTGTCATTTGTTGTTGCTGTGTTACAATATGATCATCTTCAATTTTTGTGCCTAGGAGCTTTGCTCTCTGTATGTGCTGTGATGCCGAGAAACTTAGGGTTTTACTGCCTGTGTTGTTTTGCACTTTATCATTTACCAATGTTGAATTACACTTTGTTATTTGCAATATTTGTAGTACTACACTGATTCTATTATTACAGGTTGGTTGTATATGGTTGATATTACCAAATGTATATAAGATAATCATTTTATCAAATGGTTTACTGTTGATGGTAAACGTCTATTGTTGTCGGTGTAAAGCAACGCCGTTTTAACAAAATAAAACATTTTTTCAACTACATGAATTCACTTTTTTTGCTCCATTTTATCGAAGATTGAACTGATATTTCAATTTCATGTGGTTTTATTTCTTAATTATTCTTGTACATATTATTTTAAGTCTTCTTATACTTTCATCATTATTGCGAATTATTTGTTAATTGGTCATTGTTTCGTAACCTGTGCATCCGAAGGTACTTTTTGTATGTGACAAATTATTTTAATCGATTTATTGCCATTTTATTTTCAATCAGGGATATTTTTACCATTATCTTGCATATGTTCCTTTCTTCTTTTTAATATTTTACAATATATTCATCGTAATATTCAGATTTTCATTACATTTAGATGATTTTTATATTACTTTTCTTGCTAACCTTTAATTAAAGTCGAGGTATATATCTTTACAAGGAAGTAAAATAAAAATTTTGCTTATTTTAGTAGAACTTTGCGTTTGATTCGTCATTTGAAAATAAGAATATAATTTAAAAATAAAAAATTTAAAAAATAATGTTTATCATTTTTTAAAAACAGCATATATTTTTTTTTTTTGGTAAACTTTGAAAAATTGTTTTCGGGTATTTTTTTGTATTTTTAAATTTTTAAATATAAAAAATAATATTTAAATCACTTAGCAGCCTAAACTTTTATTCCAAGTGAGGTTAAAGTAGAATTAACAAACCATGAGTCTCATCACCGGTTTTTTTAATTTTTTTAAATTCATTAATGGTATCTGGCCGTCGCATAGGCTGTTGGTCTATCATTAGTGTCCAGTTCTAAAAGATAATATAAACACTCACGTTACTAGTGGTCGCTGTTTTGTTCAATGGTTAGCACCTAACAGAACCTGGAATTGCTCATTTATGTTCCCTAGTCTAGCAGAACCTAGACTTTCCTGGCTGGCTCCCCCTTTCCCCTACCCACTCAATTTTCTGTTTTCCATCTTTTAGCTAGGTCAGCCAGCATGGTTCAAGAAATTAGATGTTTCGGATCATGTAGTATGCCATCCATGATCCCTTTTCCAACTTGATGAAATTTCATTTTTCAACCTTTTTTTGATAGAAAACCCCATTTTAAGCGAATTGAAAGACAAGAAAATGTCAAAATTGCTCAGGTTAGTAGTGGGCTTCTTCACCTTCATGGATGATATGCATACTTGACTTGGATCACCTCGATATGTGAATTCACGAAAAGATAATCTGTCTGTGATATTTTAAAAATTGTCATAGCCACATCAAGTAGATATATATATATATATAATTGGTCAAGGATCAATATGTGAAATACAATCCAGTCAAATGATTCCATTGCACGCCCGGCTATGAAGAAGGTGTATTGACAAATGCCAGATCCTGCAGATAGGAGGAAGAACATGTTTTGGGAGAATCTTTGTAATGGGCTGGGGACATATCTGGCATGCTCCTCCAACCAACTGCAAACACACGTTACCTGTCAAGTTTTCAACCTTCCCTGGTATCAATGTAGGGGAGGCAAGCCTCCGTTGTTGCCATATAAGAAGACCCTAAAACACAGCAATTAGAAGGCAACAACACACAAGTAGAAGGCACGTTGGTATCAGAGAAAAGTCTAGCAAATAAGATGAGCATAAGGATCAATGCTCTTCCGGCAGCTGGATTACGCGGCAGAGGCAGAATTGTTGGGAGCAGAAAGCGGCTTGTGCCAAAGAGAGGAAAGATCAAGTCAAGAATGGCTGCCAATGCTTTGCAGTCCATAGTGCTTGTGCTTCATAAGGCTACTACCACACTTCACTTACATTCCAATTCCAACAGGGAATCCGATGCAAGGCGAATCGAAAACATTAGGAATCATTGAATCACATGAAAGTTTGAGACACACAGTATTGTACATTTACTACTTCAATGTACTTGAAATCCCTCACCCTCCTCTCTTTTCTTTTTCTACTGGAACAAATCAAATTTAAATGGAAAGATGTTGGCTGAAATGGAATTTAATTTTACAATGTTTTCACAATGCAATTTCACACAATCAGGAAACTAGCAAATGATGATACATGCTCTAAGAGCTATGCCCATTGTGACTTGAGCTCTGATGCAGTTCTTCTGTGGATGGCGGCTGTCTATTTCTGTCTTCAGCCTGGTTGTCCATTTCTGAACCTGTAAGTGGTTTGGAACCGATAGACATGAAATTTTTGAACCACCCAGCTTGAAACCTAGGGCTCCCTCTGTTGGAATTACTTGGGGACTCTGGAGTGACCACAGAGTTGGAGTTAACATTTGTGAGGAATCGGTAGGCCACTTTGCTAGCAGATACGATTTCTGCCTTGGCTTGCCGGAACTGTAGAAATACGAAAGAAGGCAGGAAGAGGAATATTGAACATAAATAATCAAAATCAAGAAAGGACTGAACAAAGATTATAATCAAGAAGAAAACAGCAAGTTCATGTGGTGTTTTTTCATTTTAAGTAATTATTATCAACATTATCTAATCAGAAACGGTACAATAAGAACTGCACAAAAGTTCAAAAAAAGAGAGGCAATGTTGCACTTAATATATGGCATCTTTAATTATATCAGCAATGAAGAATTTATTGCCTTCAGCACAAAATGCATCTATTCAAATTAGTCTCAGTTCTTCAATAGAGGACTGCAATATCACAACTTTAAATATATAAAGACCAGTACTCCAGCATTCAACTACATTTCTTAAAGAGTTATTTTGGTTCTTTCACTACAATGCTCTTCCACTATGTCCAATTATTTATCATCTGCATCTCCTCTGCATTTAACGGAACTTCTGCAAGTTCAACCTAAAAAATACACGTTTTATTTGTTGGAACATTAAAATTTTACGTTACTTATTATAAATGTTGAAACAGTATAGAACAATTAGTTTGAGGAAATGAATGCATAGAGCGAAAAAAGCAATCAATTTGGAAATACAAGTTTTGATATATGTGTATGAAGTCATATACAACAGCTACAACTCAAGCAACACTGATGACATACAAAGTTGAGCACATTACTATTCATGAAGTCAACCCAGTATATCTTACAAGAGAGCACTAGCTTATATTTTGAGCACCTTGCTTTACAGATATTCTTAAAAGGGGGTGATCTAAGAACCACACCAATTTTCCAGTGAATTTATTAGATACTGAAACATGATCGCATGGTATAGAGAACAGAGAAAGGAGCAAGCAAATATTATATTAAATAGATGACCTATTCCCCGTTCAAACCATGGCCATGTATCATTTCCCAATGGTGCCCTTAACTTTTTTTCTTTTCTTTTTTTTTCTAAATGCCCCTTCACTTTCAAAGAGCTTGATTTCATAAACTGGTTGAAAATATCCAACTCTAAATTGATAGGAATACACGCATTGTGTGGGTCATACATTTGTGCGTGTGGGCATAAATATACGCATTTAGTTGATTGCAAGGTGGGTCAAAACAAGTAGAAAGAAGGGCCATAACCCAACAAAGAGAAGGGGAGCCTCTCACTCGTAATGCAGTGTTTCCAGCAGCTTCCATGGCAGCATCGCCAGCATTGGCAAATCGGTTAACCCAAGCTATAAACGAAAAAAACAGTAAGATCATTTTATGCAAAAGCTCGCAAATAATTGTAAGCTACCAGTATCAAAGCATTTTCCAGTGAGCAATCTAAAATGATGAAAAATTACAACAATAATGACAGGTCATGACTTGTAATCAATACCTAAGAGCATTTTCCAATTAATCTTCTACCTAGTATCAACAATTTAAAGCTCTACAAGGTTGAAGATAAACAAACAGATAGCTAGAACTCATAAAAGAAAAGCTTTTTTTTTTGCAGAAAATATAAGAAAATATGACCTTGATACCCAAAACCCTCAATGTAAAATTAAAGGTTACCAGGATCAGTTGCTCCATGCTGTCAACTACCCAGTTTCCAAATTCTAATTTCAGAAACAACCATCAAAATGCACAAGAACTACTCCAGCCATAAGAGTATAAACTCATGTGACAACAAAATTCAACAGACGGGAAGGAGGAAAAGAAAAAAGAAAGAAAAGAAGTTGCATGATTTGCATCTCGTTGTTTGGACAAGCCAATTCAACTATTCCAGCAAAAGACTTTGGCCATGAACACAACAAATTGCTATGTTACCTGAACCCGGGTATGGGTGTCGGATGCGGATACATATCTAGAGGTCCAACTTGTTCATTTTCAAATTCGGAGAAACGGAAACTTGGCTAAAAAGTGTTCAAAATTTGAATCTAGGTACTTGGACAATGTTATGTTCACTATAAAGCCTATGTTATATGTTCTTTCCTTTTTTTCTTTCTTTTCAATCGTTTATTGTCTTTTATGTTCCCTCACTTCGAGTAAATTGTCACCTACTAGTTATCATCTTCTTTTATGCTTTCTCTTCCTTTGATTAGCGAATCCATATAATAATATTTCAAAATCGAAAGTATCGGACACATATCCCATACCAATATTGTATCATGAAGTGTTGGACGTAGATATGTCGGGCTAAACTGAAGAGGTAACACGGCCAAAATGTCCTTCCAATTGTGGCCTCCAAGGAGTTAAATTTTCAAACAATAAAGTAGAATACAAACTCCACATGAACATGTGTCAAGGTAGATGAGCATATCATAGTTCTCCATTATAATTAGCTTTTCTTGTTTGTACTGCCATATCAAGGCGTGCTAAATGTTTTATGGGAAAAATACAAATCTGATAGATTACTACAATGGCAAATGATCATTACTAATTGAACCAGGGATCCTTCAATTTCAGACAAGAAAGTTCTCATATATAAAGAAAGAAAAAGCAATTAAAAATATGTCACCTGGTAGCTTAGGCACACCAAGCGTTTCACAGAGCTCATCACAGAAATGATTGCAATTTCTTGATAACAAATCATATGAGTCCCCAGGCCATTCTCTGCTAAGTTCTCTCAAAATCTGATTTACTTTGAATATTGAGAAGTTTGTTTTCCCCAGTACAATATGTTCACGGTACGTATACATTGGGTTTTTCCCCACAGGACAACTAAAAACTCCAGTGCCTTGCTCACAGAACCCAAATGACCATTCTTCATCGGCATAAACCTGCCAAATGGAGCATACCATTAAAATCTCACATAGAAAGTAAAACCATTGCCTCAGCATGTGCCTTGCATTTTCATGTCTGACAGCATTTATGACAAATTCAGGGTTGAAGTTATCAAAGTAAATTTTCAGTTACATATGGTAGGAGACTGATTTGGCAAATGTATGACAAACCCATTAAAATGCTAAAGCGATAGGCCTAACCATTTTGAGAGCACACTTTAAGGGCTTTTGTGTTCCTGCTCTTGTTTATCAACATTTGATCAACCATCTTGATATTCCCATGACATTGGTGGTCCTTTTATGTCTCTCTTCCCATTACAAAACTCAACGAAGGCTCTTCCCAATTATATGGGGTCAGCAACATGAATATGATTCCCCCACTCAACTCTATCAAATAATTATATCTTTATTAATTATCTCATCTATGTTTAGGTCTTTCTTAGCCTTTATGACTGCTGTTAATTATAAATAGGTTGCCCTTCCTAACTGACAAATCAAATGGTCTTCATTGTATATGTCACTGGAGCTACTCTAACCATTTCTTGAATATAGTCATTTTTTATTTTGTTTTTCGATATTTTCTTCACACTACCACAATCTGTAGCAAAACATTTTCATTCTTAAACTAAATGAAACAATACTTCCGTTGGAGAATCACCATCTTTACTTGTGAGTTACAACAAAAATATACAATTGCAGCCTGCAAAACCACAAAAATCAATATTGTTTTGCCACTCAAGTCTCTAAAGCAATGTAATTAAGGCAAGCCTAAGTGTGTGCCTCAAGCACACCTTGAGGAAGGGGCACACATTGCACCTCAAATAATTGAAAAATAAGGTGCACCAACTCAGGTGTGCACCTCAAGTGCACTTTAGTGCTCCTCACTTTCTTACTTCTTCTTTTTTTAATAAAAAAAATAATATTAAAACATTAAATAAACATTGTATTATATACTTTTCTCTCCTTTTTTTTGAATTAAAATATACATAATATATAACATAGAACATTGAACATAAAACATAGAGGAAACTTGCATTGCGCTATCAAAATGCATGACGAGAATTTTTTTTTTTTTTTTAAAAGTCTTTTTAAAATTCTTTTGTCAAAAAAAGGGTAATACTATTGATTGATATATAATTGAATTTTTAATCAATTTTGTGTCTCCCTTTACTCAGGCATGCGCCTTGCATATCAGGCGTTAGGAAAGTTTATCACCTTAAATGCGCCTTGCACCTTTAATTAGCTTGCTCAATAGAAAAAGCTTTTTAGGCCCCCTAGAATAAGGTTATAAAAAATAAAATAAAAACACATTTTCATATTTTGATATTTATTAAAAAACTATTTCAATAAACAATTAAAATTATTAGAATGAAAAAAAAAAAAAAACACATGGATTCTTAATGTGGTTACAACTTACAATTTCGTCAAATTATTCAGCAACTCAACCAACTTGAAGTTAGAGGAAATCTTAAGTGTAAATCTCACCCCAAGCAAGCCATTCCCATAGAGTTTCAATGAGTGAGGATAGGTGGTTCACACGTTTATAGAGACTAATGGGTGCTCTAAGAGGCCCAAATACCCTTGATCAAATAAAAAGTTTGGCCAACTCTCTAGTCTCCACCATTGTTTCTTATAGCAAGATAAAATGAGTATAAGCATATGAATTATGAAATTTAAATGAAATCCTAGATTTTGAGAGTCAAACATGTGCATCATAACACAATGTATATCATTGCCCAGCTTTTCATATCAGAAGTGGTAGATTATGTTACTAAAACACCGATGGTGACTTCCCATGCTTGTAAATCATATTACAAAATATGAAAGTACATTTCTGATATTGACTATGATCTCTCCACAGGTATTGAGAGCTCACATACACCCAAAAATAGACTATCTTGCATGAAAGAATTTCCACTTTCATCCAGCAAAGCACCAAAACTAAAAATCTGACCTATTAAGCCCAAGAATGCAGCTATTTACACTAACAATAGTTGAAGCATCAAAATAAATAAACCACAAGCATGATACTCTGACACGAATACAAATTTCTTTCCACATTATAAAAGAGATCATCTTCAAACTATTTAACTTCATGTCGAGAACGAGAACTCAATATAAATTGGATAATTTACCATTGTTGTTAGAATAGTAAATCAAAATCAAATCATTTTCAGCCTTGATGAATCGAGTCAAGACTCGAATCAGAGAATCGTAAGATTCACAATATAAATGTGAATCGTATATTTGTATATATTAAATATCCATAAGGTTATAAAGACATTAGTATTTTTTTAGTTAATTAACAATTCGGACTGATTCACTTACAATTCACAATTGATTTGAACCAATTCACTTACGATTCATAGGTATGATGACTCAATAATCCAATTCGAATTGTTTTATGGTGAATTGAATCGTGAATCACACAATACAGCAATTCCAATCCCTGATTCTAACAACTATGTGGTTTACATTAGATTTACACCAAGCCCAAAAAAAAAAACTCAGATCATGTAAAATGAGTGCTAATGTACATGATGCATTGACATCACAAAGAGTCCAATTATCCATTCTTTAAAAAGAAGAGTACAAAACTATTGTAGAAAATCTTATGACAACAATTTACGGCTAACAACACCAAGTTTCAGATTTGACTGCATCCAAGATCTTGTTTTCTTATAAGTTGAGAGCACCTATATCTTTTTGCGCTCAAGTTAAATTAACCTTTTGTACATCCAACTTGCACCATCTTACTCCTTTTCACAAGTATAGCCAATTCTCTCTTGAATCTATCTTTTTTAGTTTTCCCACCCATCTATCTTAAAATCCTCATCCCAAGTACAGTCATCATGTTGAATTATGTACAAATTGCTCCTTAGTTTCTGATAATAGTGCTTAATATATCATGGCCGATTGTATAACTATAAGCATTTTATAAAATTTCCCATTCCATATCTTAATGGTATACACTTATTAGACATAATTTTGGGTGTCGTATTTCAACCATCTTGCTCTAAATCTACAGGCAACACCTTTATCGGTATCTCCTCCTTCAAAAAGAAGTATCTGCTTGAAAACCAAGTAGTGTTGGCCTCCATGGACTCTTCACTAGATAAAACCAAGAGTAATAAATAATGAAAAATGAAGGTGAACCAAAACTTATTTAAAATGTAAATTAAACTTCGCCAAAACTTTTCACGAACAGTATTTGTGTTGCTAAATAGTGAAGAGCAATTGCAGACACCAAGATCCATTAAGAGTGGAATCGTCCGTGTCAAAGATATCATATTTCCTTTTTTTTTTCCCCTTCTCCTAAAAACACCAAAGTAATGGGAACTGTTTTGCAATTTGGAAGTGGAAAAAAAGACTAATAAAACTAAGTTGAAGCGACAAACACAACCCCCACTAATTACTAAAGGTTTTATTAAGCGTTACTGCCATTTATTGCTTGCACCTTCTTTTGATTGAGAATATCCTTTGTAGTCCACCTAGAATTAAATTTTGACCGATCCCACCGCTTGAGAGTTGAAAATCTGGTGAATAGATCCAAAATCCAACGCCTAAACTCCCCCACTTCCATCTCCTCAAAGTCAATTCAACAAGTCCAAAATTACAAAAATAAACTATGCTACAGACGCCAATGCAGTTTCCAATTCACCTTCACTATCACTCCAAAGTTTCGTCTCAAGTTGCATCATAAGTTCAATTAAAAAAAAAAAAATCCTCGATTATCCTGAAACTGATAACCCTAGATCTCAGGTTCGTCACAAAAGAAAATATTTCAATTTTTCAAGTACGAAACAAGAAACTAATTTCCGCATAAAATAAAAGAAAAACCCTAAGAGAAAGATAGGAAAAGAAAACCTGAACAGCGCTGTGGAAGATCCCACCCAAGCCGATCCCGTCTTTGAAGATCTTGTTGATCTGAAGAATAGTGTTGTTGGTTTTCACAGAACCGCTGTTCGTCACGTCGTACACATGGAGGATCACCTCCGTCATCTTCTTCTTCTTCTTCTAAACAATCTTCTTGATATCTATCTCTTCTCGATATGTATCAATCTTTCTTCTTTTAGTGTCTGTGTGTGTGTGTGTGCGCGTGTGTTTTAAAATATCAAAAAGGAAGTGAACAGCAACATCGACGACGCTATCTTCCACCACTGCAACACCATCAACGCCTCCCACCACTTCGCTTCGCTTCGCTTTTTCTCGCTGTCAAACACAGTATTATTTTAAGAGAAACTATTCTTCTTTTTATTTTTTTCACCTTCTTTGCATCGCTCCTTCCTTCTTTGTCTTACAGTTACAGAGCCCTGTTTTTCTGTTCTACTCACAGGTAAGACGACCGGTACGGTAAGTAACGGAAGTTGTAGTAGGGCCCGTTTGGATTACCAACTTACCATTCCATTTAAAAGCACTTTTTTATTTAAAAAAATATATATTTATATATATATAGTTAGATTGTTGTAAACACATTTTAAATTCATGTTTAAATTTAGAAACAAGAATCTAAAGAAAAAGTTGTGATGTAGAAGTAAACTTTAGAAACAAACTTTTTCAAAAACAAAAAAAAAAAAACTTTAGAAACAACCCTCTAAAAATATTTTTTTCAAAAATTTAATGACAAACGGATTTTTAATTTTGAGAAGAATAACAACTAACACACTTTTTGAACACTCATTGTTGATATTATCTTTAAAGAGTTGTTACATCATCTGCGTGATTCAAGACAATTCAATAAGTTTTAAGAATAATGTCAATAATATATATTTGAAAAGTGTGTTAGTAAATTATTTTACTTTTGAAAAACCTTAAAAAAAAAGTTAGATAATGATATACAGTGAAAGAAAATTACCCCCGAGTTACACCTTAAGACCCACGAAATGATTAAAAAAAAAAACAATTATCATGTGGAACTATTGGAATAAATATAAGGATACATCTTTTGATTTTTTACTAAAACCCCACTTTTTCTATTTATATAAGTGAATTTTTTTCTACCCTAACAGTTAGGATTTTTTTTTTGTCCAAGTTTCTATTTCAATACAGAAATATCTCCAAAAGGAGAACATCTTACTAACAGATATAATCATATACTGAAACATATTCATGCACAACTATAAGTCTAATGACTCATAAAACGATGAAAAACCCCAACAATAATAAGGTGAAACCCTAACATCAAAAAGTAAAGCCTACAACAACAGACAAAGTCCAACAATAAGAGGGCATAACCCTCGCAACACCATTACAACAAAAAAACTTGACAATAAATACCAAAACAACTAAAGAAACCAAAACAACTAAAAAAAGCTAAAACATTTTGTCTCAAGTGGATTGCAAGCGTTGTCCGCAAAGAAGGAGCGGTAGAAAAGAGAGCAAGAAAGCAAAAGGGATGGAGAGCAACTGGCAAAGAGATGAGCGAAAATGATGGAGTATGGCGAGCTGAAGCAAATGAAAATCGACACACCAACAGGGTCGTGGTTCAGTTGGTTCGACAGCTGTTCCCTTTAAGTAAGGTCGTGGTTTCAAATTTCAGTTGAACCCCCTTGTTTATAGAGTTCTGTCCCGTTGTGAGACCTTTACCACTTCGTTTGCCAACCCGGGTCAAATTTAGGTAGAATAGTCTCGCTGCAAAATAGAAGGAGGACACCACCTGGGTGCCACCAAGCGATGGATCAAAATAAAAAAGAATGAAAACCGACCCAAAAAAAGTAATTGATTTTATTTTTTTCTATACAACATTTACATGCACTTTTCTATTTGCCCTTTGCCTTTGGGCCACGCAAAGAAACTATGCACAACACCTTAGATATATAGAATAACACTTCATAAAAAACTTTAGGTATCTGGAGAAATATTTTGTTAAGGCCAACACAATTTTCATCTAAATTTCTCATTTATACGAGTGAGTTTTTTTTCTTTTTTCCTTGTGAAATTTTTTTTAGCATTATTGTTTGAAATTATACTTATTTTCGGATTCTCTTCCTTCTCATATGACATCAATGTATTTTTTTTTTTAATATACAAATTACAAACAATAAATTATAATTATTTAACAAAAAAACTATCACCTCAACATTAGGTTTAGTTAGAAAGTCCAAGAAAAAGGATATGGACCCCTATTTTGTTTGTCTTTAGGAGAGATGACAGCACATCCTCGAGCATTATTAACTTTGTTTTAAATATATGTCACCTCATGAAAGTTTATGGGAGGAGAAACATTTATAACTAATAAGTAATAACTGCACTTCTTACATTAAATTTTTTTTTTTTTTTTTTTTAATGACATGAAAATAATCTCAAGGCCCCTGGTACAAACTGGGTACATTGTGAGGTATAAGTCACTTTGGGGGAGTTCACTAATTCTTACACCGACTATAGGCCTTAGGTCCTTAGTCATGAACGGTGCTCTGTATCAACCCTCACAAATTATATTTGATAATCTGTCATGTTGATATAGTGCATACTACTTTGCGTGTGTCCGTGCTTTACTTGTGACAATATCCGTTAATTTGTTAAACTACTGCACGACTCACGATTCAAACTCACAATCGTTAGAATGAGTCCCTGAGATGCAAAATCGTGCCAATGGCCCCATTGACATGAAGTTCTCATCTCATTTGAATCTAAGATTATAAGGAATAAACCAATTACATTAATTAAAGATCTTACATTATAGTTATCTTTATACTCAATTTGTTCCAAATATTGAATATAAAAACTAATTGAAATTTCAAACTGGCCCAATAGAGTGTCGGCAAGTCCATGGGCAAAATTCAAAATGATCGCAAAAATATCATATCATTCATTCGCCCATTGATTGATCATTATATTCTGATAGAAGCTGTGGACGAGGTAAGGATAATTTTGTCCATTAAAATCATTTTGATCTAGCAGCCCCGCTAAAATTCACAACCGACATGGGTCCCATGTGACTTCCATCGGTATTAGAAGACAAAGGCTGGGTCCACGGAGACAAAGTCCGAAGACGAACCGGTGGTAGGGAGGACCGTCCATCCCAGCCCTATGGTTCCGCCTTGGGTGCGCGCCAGCTGGACCACTGTACACCGCCTCTGGCTCAGTTACCAGCCTCGCCTGACGCGCGCTCAGTGAATCCTTTAATTCGAACCTGTGGACTACTGCTTGATGCGCGTCTGGCCAATGTAAATTACAACAAGATGTGGCGATCCTCCCTTGGCTTTCTACGATGAGCATCTTCTCTTTACGTGCCACGTATCATTGCTTCCTTTCCAGACTTTTTTTTTTCTTTTTTCTTTTTTGCGGGTCTTTAATAATGTCACTTATAACTGAACTGAACAATAGATGAGCAAAACAATAAAAGCAGTAGAAAATTAATAAAAGTATACGATATGCAGATTTCATTTTCAAGTGGGAAAAATAATAGCAATTAGAGTAACTTTACGATTTTAGACAGTGACAAGCATTAGTATGCAGAGGAAAAAATAAGAAGAAGCTTAGTTATGGAAGGGAAGAGCCACGTGGACCAGAAAGAGACAAGGGGTTAGATAAGGTTACGCAACTCCTGTTTTTGGATAAAATGAAATCTATTCGATGGGTAAATAAATAATGGACAACTTTGTCATTTTACTAAAATTGTAAAAGAAAATACAGTGGAGAAAAAACGAAGATAATCAATATTTAGGCATGTTTTTTTCCTCTGCGCAAGCCGCGTATTGGTAGGAAGGCGCGACTTGGCAGCAATGCAAGCTGCTCTTGGCGCCCTCTGAAATCTCAACTCTGCCCTCTCTCATCTCCGATCTGTTTTCTTTACCATTTCTTGTTCTTGATATTTTTCTCTGGTTCTTGCATTATTATTTTCAGAAGAATTTCTTTCTTTCTTTATTTATTTATTTAAATTTTTTTATAAATTTTTGTTGATGAATCTTCTAAGATTAAGCATCGATCTAGATAGGGGAGGTTTATGTGGGGTCTGAAATCAGAGAATTTTAAGAGGAAGTCGAAGCAGATTCATCAAAGCTGATGCCTTTAAGGTTTCTTCTTAAGCAATGTCGGTGTACTAAATCCGTTCAGATTTGTGGTTGCGGTCGTCTCGTTCTGGATAATCAGAATCGAAGAAGAAGATGAAAGGAGCGCAGAAGGATATATCAGAGTGTTGAGAACACTCAGAAGAAATTGCAACACACAAGCTTCAATGCAAAGTTCTTGTTTTATTGATAACAAGCTGCAGGCTTATATAGCCTTTTACAAAGATAACTCACGTTTGCAACACCTAAAACGTGGTAAAAAGAATTAGTCAAAAACACAAACAACTGATCCCTAAAGAATAGGAATTATTAACAAACTGATTAACAAACAAACTCTAACAAACCCTCCCTTAAACTATATGCAGAATGCATTCAGTTTACATTAGGAACTTCACACACGCCCATCAAGCTACGAAGCTTCACGAACACCTCCAACCTGAGTGGCTTTGTCATAATGTCAGCTACCTGGTCTTGAGTATGACAATGACTCAGATCAACCACACCATCTCTTACCAATTCACGAAGAAAATGGAACCTGATGTCAATGTGCTTGCTTCTGCCGTGAAGAATTGGATTCTTGGAGAGTTTTATAGTTGAACTGTTATCACACAGAATTGTAGTGCATTTCTCCTGCACATAACCAAGCTTCTCTAAAACTCTTCTTAACCAAACACATTGACAAGCACATGAGGCAGCAGCGATGTATTCTGCTTCAGTGGTGGATAAACTAACCACAGGTTGTTTTTTGGATGACCAAGACATTGCTCCAGAACCAAACATGAATACGTACCCCGAAGTACTCTTGCGATCATCTACATCTCCAGCAAAATCACTATCTGAATAGGCTATGAGTTGCTTACAGCCTCCTTTCTTGTAGAAAATCCCCAGATTAGTCGTTCCTTTCAAATATCTAAGTAATCTTTTCGCTGCCAACCAGTGTTGCTCTGTAGGGCACGACATGAACCTACTGATAAGACTCACACCATACATCAAGTCAGGTCTGGTCGCAGTTAAATACATAAGACTGCCAACCACCTGCTTAAACAAACTCTCATCAACCTTCTCTCCCTTCTCGTCCTTTGACAATTTGCAACCTGGAACTATGGGGTTCTTTACCAAGTTGCTTCTGTCCATTCCAAATCTTTCTAAAACTTCATGAGCATACTTTCTTTGACACACATAAATCCCATCAGAATTTTGTAGTACTTCAACCCCCAGAAAATATCTCATTTTTCCCAAGTCAGACATGTCAAATTCTAACATCATTGACTTCTTAAACTCTTCACACATGCTCTTGTCATTCCCAGTAAAAATTAAATCATCAACATAAAGACTGACAATTAAGAGATTACCTCCTTCCTTCCACTTTGTGAATAGGGTGTGTTCACAATGACACTTTTCGAAACCTTCTTTAGCAAAATAAGCCTCAATTTTGCTGTACCAAGCTCGTGGAGCTTGTTTGAGGCCATACAGTGCCTTATTCAGCTTATAAACCTTGTGTTCCTCGCCCTTCTTCTCATATCCTTGAGGCTGGTGGACAAACAATTCCTCACTAAGCTCTCCATGCAGAAATGCGCTCTTTACATCAAGCTGAAAAAGACTCCAACCTTCTTGAGCTGCTAGGGC
The DNA here is from genome assembly GCA_035771175.1 of Paratinospora sagittata. Classification (NCBI taxonomy): domain Eukaryota; kingdom Viridiplantae; phylum Streptophyta; class Magnoliopsida; order Ranunculales; family Menispermaceae; genus Paratinospora; species Paratinospora sagittata. The sequence continues at coordinate 42,751,157 of CM069591.1, read as the reverse complement.
AATTACCAAACGTATGGTATCTAGTCTGGCAACTGGAGCATAAACTTCTGTGTAATCAATCCCATATTGCTGTGCATATCCCTTTGCCACAAGTCTAGCCTTGTACTTGTCTATCTCACCACTTTCATTGAGTTTTGTTTTGAAAACCCACTTCACTCCAATGGTCTTCACTCCTTCAGGTAAGATAGTCAGATTCCATGTTTTATTACGTTCAATAGCCTCAATCTCTGCATTCATGGCATCTCTCCATTTCTTGCTCTTCACAGCTTCCTCGAAGGTAATGGGATCAGCTTCAGTGAGAATCATCATGGCACTCAAGTCTTCTTCTTCTGACAAACCCTCGCCGGTTTCATAATCTTGCATCCAAAGTGGAACTCGTCTTACCCTCCCTTCAACTGGACCCGTGGAATTCTCATCATGTGACGTACTGGAAGGTGAGCTACTGCCACTTGAACCAACTCCAGTTGTGCCATTTGAGCCAACTTCTTCATGCTCGTTACCTTCTGCTCCAAGTTCTCCATCATTCTCAGCTTCATCATCTTCTTCTTCTTCACTATCACCCCACTCTAACACATCCGAAGTCATTTCTTCCCTGCTCATGTTCCAATTCCAGCCCTCATTCTCCTCAAAAACAACGTCCCTACTCACAATTATCTTCTTAGAGACCGGATCAAACAATCTATAAGCTTTTGACTCATCGCTCACGCCCAATAAAACACACTGAATGCTTTTGTCATCCAACTTGATTCTTTTCTGGTCTGGTACGTGCACATGAGCCAAGCACCCAAAAATTCTGAAATACTCTACTGTAGGCTTCATATCATTCCATGCTTCCTCTGGAGTTTTATTTTGCAAGGCTAAAGTAGGACACCTGTTGAGGACATGGACACACCATCTCACAGCTTCTGGCCAGAAAGCCTTTGGAACCTGCTTCTCATTGAGCATACAACGCACCAAATTCATCACAGTCCTATTCTTCCTCTCAGCAACTCCGTTTTGCTGAGGAGTATAGGCTGTGGTTAATTGCCTGGTTATGCCATTTGCCTTACAAAATTCATCAAACTCATTTGAGGTGAACTCACCACCTCTGTCAGTCCTCAAACATTTAAGGGAGGCACCTGTTTCCTTTTCAACACAAGCCTTATAACTTCTAAACATGGTAAAAGCTTCTGATTTTTCATGCAAGAAGTAAATCCAAGTCTTACGACTAAAGTCATCAATAAAACTCAAGAAATACCTCTTGTTGCTGTTTGAAGCAGGCTTTATGGGGCCACATATATCGGCATGTACCAGCTCCAGCTTTTGTGATGCCCTCCATTGACTTCTTTTTGGAATGGATTCCCGGTGTTGCTTTCCAACCATACACGTTGTGCATAACTTTGCAGGAGTATGAAGAGAAGGCAAACCACTAACCATCTGTTTGGATTGAAGGGTTCTCAACCCTTTGAAGCTCAAATGTCCGAATCTGCAGTGCCATAAATAACTCTCATTTTCTGTCACAGCTTGAAAACAAGTAGTAGCTTGAGACATCATTGCTGCGAGCACAACAAACATCCTGTTCGCGCTCATTTTGGACTGAATAATTAGACCCTTACTAGGATGAAAAACTTTGCACTCCCCATGTTGAATCAGAATTGCCACACCCTTTTCTTGAAGTTGTCCCATACTTAACAGGTTATTTTTCAACTCAGGAATATAATAAACCTCAGAAATTACCTGAGTGAGTCCATTCACTTGCATACGAATGTTTCCTTTCCCCACAACTGTCATCCTTGCATTGTTGCCTAGTTTCACAGTATGCCTGAATTGAACATCCAAATCCGAGAACCATTCTTTATTCCCACTCATATGATTACTACATCCTGAATCGAGGAACCATACCTCTTCTCTCTTAGCGTGGTTAAGCTCGACATAGGACATTAATAGAAGCTCTTCTCCTTCATCTAGCTCGGCGTAGTTGGCTCCATTCTCCCAACTGGGACATTCATACTGAAAGTGTCCTAATTTGTGACACTTAAAGCACTCGATAGTGGCCTTGTTGAGAGGTTGTCTGCCACGACCTCTTCCTCTTCCTCTGAACACTCCTCGACCTCGGCCTCTGCTAGTGTTGTTTTCATGAGTGACCTTGAGAACCTGCTCCTCTCCTCGATGACCATTCATTCTTTGTTCATGGACCAGCAAACTACTCTGCAGCTCGTCAATGGTCAGTGTGTTCAGATCATTGGATTCTTCAATGGAGCAAACCACATAATCAAATTTTGAAGTCATGGACCTCAAAACTTTCTCATTGATGATGGTTTGGCTCATTGTCTCACCATGAGCCTTCATTTTGTTGGCTATAGTGAGAGTACGAGCAAAGAAATTATCAACCGTCTCGCCTTCCTTCATGTAGAGTGTCTCAAAGTCCCTCCGAAGTGCTTGCAACTGTGCCCTCTTCACCTTGGTGGAGCCTTGGTATTTCTGTTTCATGGAGTCCCAAATACTCTTTGATGTGTCTTTGTCAAGTATAGTCTCCATGATATTCCGATCTATAGCTTGAAAAAGGTAATTCTTTACCTTTAAGTCCTTCAGCTTCTGCCCCTCGATCAATTTGTGTTGTTTTTCTGCCTGGTCAGATCTTGGCTCAGTCCCTTGTGTCACCGCCACCGAAATCCCATTCTCTATGAGATCCCAATATTCCTTGGAACGGAGAAAGTTCTCCATCAACATGGCCCAATGGTCGTAGTATCCGTCAAATTTGGGAATAGCCGGCTGCGCAAAACCGCTACTGTTGCTCTCTGCCATTCTGCGTCACTCCCTTACTCTTGAAAGAAAACTGCAATTTCTTTCCACACACTCACAATCAGGCCCCTGTTATGAGGCTCTGATACCAATTGTTGAGAACACTCAGAAGAAATTGCAACACACAAGCTTCAATGCAAAGTTCTTGTTTTATTGATAACAAGCTGCAGGCTTATATAGCCTTTTACAAAGATAACTCACGTTTGCAACACCTAAAACGTGGTAAAAAGAATTAGTCAAAAACACAAACAACTGATCCCTAAAGAATAGGAATTATTAACAAACTGATTAACAAACAAACTCTAACACAGAGAAGCTTATTTGGGATCAGATGATGGTGAACGCCGGCCGGACTCCCGCCGGAACCCCCATTGCAGTTCCTTCGTCTCCAGCTCGAGCTCTTCCCAAGCTCATGGTCTGGCTCATCCTCTTCGTCTCACTCACCTACGTCGTCTACACGTTAAAGCTCGTTTCCTCTTCTCGTCCTTGCAACAACTACGGCGATCCTCTGAACCATCTCCGGCACCACACCGCCTCCTCTTTCTCCGGCAACACCACCACCACCACCACAATCGACTTCTCGACTTCCGATTCAACTCCGATCACGTCAAAACAAACAGCTCTCGCAATCCGACGAGATGAGCAACCGGAAATCCCGGAAAAAACTGGGATTAAGCACATTGTGTTTGGAATCGCAGCATCTGCGAATCTTTGGGAGCAGAGGAAGAATTATATCAAGCTATGGTGGAAACCGGAGGAAATGAGAGGAATCGTGTGGTTAGACAAGCCGGTGAAGACCGGACGGGACGAATCGCTCCCGCCAGTGAAGATCTCGTCGGACACGTCCCGGTTCGCGTACAAGAACCGGCAAGGACACAGGTCGGCGATTCGGATATCGCGTATCGTGTCGGAAACGTTTCGGCTGGGGTTGAAAGATGTGAGGTGGTTCGTGATGGGAGACGACGACACGTTTTTCGTGGCGGAGAATCTAGTTAGGGTTCTTTCGAAGTACGATCACAACCAGTTTTATTACATCGGAAGCTTATCGGAGAGCCATTTGCAGAATATTTACTTTTCTTATGGTATGGCGTACGGTGGGGGTGGTTTCGCCATTAGTTATCCTTTAGCTAAAGCTCTGTATAAAATGCAAGATCGTTGTATCCAGAGATACCCTGGATTGTACGGCTCTGATGATCGGATGCAAGCTTGCATGGCTGAGCTCGGCGTACCTCTCACCAAAGAGCTTGGATTTCATCAGGTCCGTCCGTTTCATCATCTCTTCATCTTATTCTCGTTCACTTTCCCTTTACTTTTCGGCGCTTCTCTAGCTTTGAACCTTTGGTTTATCGCGATTTACGGGAATTTTAATTAATTAATGGTTCTACTAAAACTGTCCCTTGTCGTAACTTAATTCACGGTGTCGGCAGACATCTGTCCTATCTGCTGGCATTTAGAAGATCAACGGCTGTGATTTTATTTTTCGGTCTGTATACACTGCACCGTAGTGGTTAAACCTACTGTCCTTGGTGGGATATAAATGGGATCCACCGTCTGCCACATGTTTTAGTGTGTGTGGGGACACGTGGATGGAAACAAAAGAGACTGATTATGGGGTTTTGATACAGTACGACGTGTATGGGAACCTATTCGGGCTACTAGCGGCGCATCCGGTGACACCTTTAGTGACATTACATCATTTGGACGTGGTGGAGCCGATATTTCCGAACGTGACACGCGTGAAGGCGCTGGAGCGTCTGACGGTGCCGATGAAGCTGGACTCAGCGGGCATGATGCAACAGTCGATCTGCTACGACAAGGGCCGGAAATGGACCGTATCGGTGTCGTGGGGGTTCGCGGTTCAGATATTCCGGGGCGTGTTCTCGGCCCGGGAAATGGAGATGCCTTCCAGAACGTTCCTGAATTGGTACCGACGGGCGGATTACACCGCTTACGCTTTCAACACCCGACCCGTTAGCAGGAACCAGTGCCAGAAGCCCTTCGTGTTTTACATGTCCACCGCTAGATTGGACTCCGCGAGTAATCGGACGGTCAGCGAGTATGATAGGCACCGGGTGGTCCACCCGTCTTGTAGGTGGAAGATGGCCGACCCTGCGGGTATAGACCGGGTTGTAGTTTACAAAAGACCTGAGCCGAATCTATGGAACAAGGTAACTTTTTTTTTTTTTTTTAATTTTTACTGATTTGATTTAGTTATTATTAATAAGATTGGGATTTGACCGTTGACTGGGTTGACTGATTGGCAGTCGCCGAGGAGGAATTGCTGCAGGTTGTTGGGGTCAAAGAAGAAAGGGAGTATGGTGATAGATGTAGGAGAATGCAGGGAAGGAGAAATAAGTGAAGTGTGAGAAGAAAAGGCAAAAGGGTGTGGATTTTGATTATTTTTTTTTGGATGTTTGATGAAGAAGGTGGTCTTAATTTGATCTGAATATGTTTATTGTAAAGGGTTTTTTTTTTTTTTTTGCCAACATTGGTTTAATTATGATTATTGTCGGAGAATTTTGTATAAGTGGTAAGGACACGTGTTGGTGGTAGTACGTTCTGGATTCAATTTTTAAGGCACTTAAAAGAAAAAAGAATTCTTTATTTATTTTTTTGAGTGGTAATATTTATTTATGACTAAAGTTGGTGACAGAGCGGTGGAGGATAGATTTGGTGTGGGCGTGTGGTGGGGAAGAATTATTGTCTTGGCTATTCTTTTTTTTATTTATTTTACTGTGAAGAGCAGTTTCTATTTTAATATATGTAAGGCATTTTTAAAAGGGCAAGTGGTATTGTTTTTTTATTTGGGCCCACTAGCAACATCAACCAGCCGTTGTCTGTTGGAGCCAAGACCCACTTAAAGCTATATTAATGCGTTACATTGATTGGATGCTTTTTTCTTTTTTATATATATTAAAAAGGATATCATCAAAAAATTAAAGTGATTTAACTGCTTAATTAACTAATCTTTGTTTGCAAGTGACATGTAATTAGTGGCTGAATTGACTTCTCTATCCTGAGATGGAAATAATGTATATATTTCTTGCAGGATGTGGAAGCTTTTTTCATGAGAAACAGAGAAAAATATCCAGAATAACGCCAAGCTTCAATCATATTCAGCCATGTCTGTTCTGGAAAAGTGAAAAGAAGAGTTGTCAGTTGAAAACCTTGTTCTTTCCTTTCTTTGATCGTCTCAAAAGTGAAAAAAGTTTTGTATTTTACTAGCGCTATTGCCATAAGATCCTAAAAAGAAAAGAAAACAAGATTTCCGTAGACAAGATCTGTGGAATAAGTTTGATGGCATAAAGAGATGGGGAGGGCAATTTCCTTAGAAATGCTATAACAGTAAGATTTTTCAGATGCCTAATATTAATACTCATTCTGCATTTAGAGGTCAAACTGCCATTTCTTCTAGGTTTATTAGCTTTTACTTCAAGGGTTTTGAGCTGAATATCAAGATATTAGTAGAAAAGAAAAAGAAAAAAAGAAGGTATTGGCTACCAAGTCAAGTTTGTAGGAACATCATAACATGTCCCCCACCATTAACAATCTCTGGTCACTATGGTTAGCTTTCAAAACAGCTGACGATTTGGTACACACAAATCAAAACCATGACTAAGGATCCTACTATTAAAACCTAAGTCTTCATGAGCAAGCACACCTATGACTTGGATTCTTGGGGGGTATAACTTCAAAGTTTCTATCATTCAACTAATACAAAAGTTGAGCCAGCAGTGATGAACAATCTTAAGAATAGAATGGTTGCAATTGCTCTCAAGCAAAGAACAATCACATATTGCATGGTCTACGCTAAATTGATTGTCGTATCATCTCAAGGAGTAGCATCTATAGGAACCACCGCCGAGCCATGAACACCCACGCATGCTCTACTTTGGTAGATTTATGTTGTAACTCAATCCTTGGTTCTAATATTACTTGTTAGGCAGACCTAAATCTCAACTACTATCAATATTGTCCTTAATTTAACCACCTCTAAGGTTAGCTATTGGTTTTGCTCTAAAAGGCAATGGTTCTAATGCAGGTGAAATTCTAACTATATATTTCAAATGAAAAACTTGCTCCTATTTGAAATGGAACCATTATTACAATTCACACATACCCAACATCTCCAATAGCAACACCTTGCTCAAATTTGTAGTTTTAATGAAAAATGTTCCCTGCAAAACAGAGCCCTGCTTTCCACATCTTCATGCTAGTTTAAAATGCTTGAATAAAAGGATTTATCAATGTTTAATGTCGTGTCTAGCATTCCCTAATACTTTGATTGTTATAACATGGCAAATGTGAAACAGTTACAGTAAAGAGGAAGGAAAACTAGTGTCGGAGATAAATAAGTACATAGAAGCTTAGAACTATCTGCCTTCACTAGTTATCAATTGAGAAAAGACTTGGGATGTGGATATATCAGAGCTCTCATTGCTCAAACTTTCCTCAACTTTTACATTAGTAGAAGGAGCACGTGGAATAACCATTGGAACTGGGAGTTCAGGCGCGCAATTAGTACTATCTTCATGAGGTTCTCTAGACATTCCAGTTTCTTGGAGCTGTAGTACATATTCCAAGTTCCACAACACATCACCCATCGTTGGCCTATCAACGCCATAATCAGCTAAACATTTTGCCGCAGTTTCGCCAAATTTTCTCAACGAATCGGGTTTAATCTTACCCGTTAAAAAGGGATCGACTATTTGTTCCAGCATGCCCTTCTTTTGCCACAGCATTGCCCATTCGGCTAAGTTCACTTGCTCCCTCGAAAGCAAAGGATCTATGGCTGGTCTCGCACAAAGCACTTCAAATAGCACCACGCCAAATGAATAGACATCGGATTTATCTGTAAGTTGCTGCCGTTTAAAATACTCGGGGTCTAGATACCCGAAACTGCCTTTGACACCGGTGCTTACATGTGTTTCATCGAGACAAGGTCCCGATCGGGAAAGACCGAAATCAGCAACCTTAGCAACATAGCTTTGGTCTAGCAAAATGTTGGTGGATTTAACGTCACGATGAATAATTCCCTGAGCTGAACCAGTGTGGAGATAGTGAAGACCTCTTGCTGAACCAATACATATCTCTAGCCTCTGCTTCCAAGACATTGAGGGCAAGCCCGAACCATATAAATGGTTTTTTAGAGGTCCTTTCTCCATGAATTCGTAGACAAGAATCATCTCTGATTGCTCTTCACAATATCCGACAAGGCAAACAAGATGGCGGTGGCGTATCTTGGACAGAACTGTAATCTCCGTTTGAAATTCCGGGAGGCCTTGCCTAGAGCCAGGTACACCTCGCTTCACTGCAACTTTTGTATTGTCTCTAAGCACCCCTTTATAGACCATACCGAACCCGCCAGAACCAATGATTAAATTCTTGTCGAAATTGTTTGTTGCGAATTGTATCTCAGCAAAAGAAATCTTCAATCCCAAATTTATATTATGGCCAGGAGATGCAGAACCCGTCCCTTCGGAGACTTTGGTATATGAGCTCCCTCCATGTAAAGCCAAGGGAGACCAAGCTACGCTTTCCCCGGTTTTTGGTTTCGGTTTCTTCTTCCTGCATCTTAAAACCAGTAACAAGACAACAAATATTACCACACCTATAAAAGCAAAGCCTCCCAAGATTGAACCAATCAAAACCCCGGTATGTTTCTTCTTCGAGCCACCTTGTGAAATTGATTTTCCATCATCCATGATCTTCATGATCTCTAAACCATTCAGAATCGCATTAGTTCTCAAAGGAGTGCTTAAATCAGATGGACCGACACTAATGTTCATGGAATCTGAATTGCCCGAATCAATTACAAAATCAAAGTAGTAAGGAGCTGCCAATGTACTGAGCGTAAGAGAAGATAGATCAAGATCCTTGTATGCCGAGTAGCCATTGATGTACACATCAAAATAGAGTTGATGAAGAGCTGAACTAACAATATCACAAAAATGCATTCTTACCAAGTATCTGAAACTACTTCCTGGTGTCAATGGAAAAGCCCAAGTTATATTAAATTTCACTGATGAAATAGAGTTATCTTTGTTCATCTCTTGGGCAGTCATGTAAACTGGATCAGGAGCAACTTCTCTAGTTGCTCCTCCAGTTTGGTAATTCACTGGGCCACTGTGAGAAACAATCTTCGCCGCAGATTTCAGAGTAAGAAAATCTTCATCTGGAATCCAAGTTCTCCATACTGAATCATTAAAGGGTGTAATTTTAGGACCTCCAGCATTGATCCTATGAACAGTCTCCAAAACCTTAGATGACAAACCAGCGTAATCTGCAGTACCCTTGAAGCTAACAAGCCTAGCCCCATCAGAAATTAGATCATCAGGAGCAGAAATGACTTCAACTGCATTAACAAATCCAAAACCTGACCCTCCCACAGGTGAAAATACTACACCAAGCTTTGTTTCATCATGAATGTTCACAAAAAACTCCTTTAACATAACAGTATTGTTCTTTCTAGGAACACTAAAATTGCTTAAAACTGCATACCCATTAACAGAAACGTGAAATTGAGCAGAACCCAGATCATAATTTTGAGTATTAAAAGCAAAGAAATGGAATCTAACCAGATGAAAACCATTTTTCTTTACCTCGAATTCATAACTTGAAACCCTAGTGAAAACTCTAGCTGTGTTGTACAAAGCAGATATACCCGGAATTGGATTTTGCTCTGTAACTGATGAAGATCCACCGGAAGTTAGAAAAACCGACCCTGGTCTGGAAGAATCACCGGTGAAGTTCCGGCCATCGACGGCGGTAGTAGTACTACTTGATCCGCAGTTAATTAGGTAATTGTCTGCCGGAGTAAAAGCTGCTGTTGACAGAAGAAGAAGAGAAGAGAATTGGGTAATTATGAAAAAAAACTTTGATTTCTTCATTGATGTTGAAGCTGCTTCTCTAATTTTCAGGAGATCTTTTTTTCATTGCAGAGAGGAAGAAGTGTGGAAAGGGTGCTCGTGAAGTAGTAGTAAGTTGATTGAAGTTGAAATGTGAACTAGAGATTAAAAATAACTGAAAATTCAAACTCTTTATCATTATTGTAAGGTGGCTTAGATAGATATAAAAGGAGATTTAGCCTTTTGCGGCAAAATGGGTCCCGCCATTAACGTCAGGCTGGTGGGATAGAGTATTGGAGAGGGAAATTGCTCTGTTACCCACCATTGACTTAAAGCAACGTTTCTGTTTCTGTTTCTGTATTGGGTAGTCGTCAAACTTGCGTCGTTCTTCGCTAATGCTACCACTGCTTACCTGGTAGAAAACGCGGGATAGATTAAGCATTAAATTGACGAGGCTAGAGTCTTGCTCTATTTACTTAAGTTAATTTCGTCTGCAATAATCTAACTATAATAAATGTAATTATATATGTATGATCATTGTGTGTTAAGTATTTTACAATGTATAATAAATAATTTAATAAATATATATATGTAATTGTATTTAAAATTATAATTTGTTGTAATTGTATTTAAAATTATAATTTGTTGTAATTATATTAACATTTCTCTATATTTTTTCACCTATTTTAAAATTTGTTGTATCCCCCAAGTCAGCTTAAGCGTGCAATAAAAATTATTTCACTTGAAACAAACACCATTAAGGAGATACGATAGTATTACACTCAATAATGTGTGAACATCCAACAAAGATCGTACCACTCTATATGTACAGTAAAAACAAGAATTCCATCCTCAATATTCAAACTCAAGACCTAAAAAATTCATCTTTCTATCACCGTGCCAAAGTGAATGGTACGCAGAGGTGTATTTTCCGTGGCCTTTATCTATGTTATATACAATAAAAATACTTTTAACTTTTCATGTCCATGCTATTTTCTTCAAAGTTTCAAAATTATCCTTCAAGAATTTTTATCTTATATTTTATAAATAATATTTTTAACATTTTAAAGGCTAAATGGTAATTCACATTATAACTAATTTTAAAGAATTTGCACATCTACTACATTTTAAACTTTTTACAAATTTTAACACTTCACTCTCACTAACTCTTATTCTATATGAGATAACTTTTTTTTTTTTTTTAATTATCGGTTTTCTGACACCTCAGAAGTATCATCCTTTCTTTTAGGAGAGATTAATCCTAAAAAATATTTGAGCCGGTCCTCCCAACAGAATAAGATAAATGAGAGCACCTTTAGGTTCAAACACAAGACCTGAACCTCAACTTTAATTATACTCAATTCTTCAACCAACTAAGTTATCATATGTTAGTTAACACACATTGTCACATTTATTGGATGGACTATATTAAACCCAATCCAATCCAATCCTTTTAAGTGATAATCCTCCGACAAAGTAAAATTTGAAAGTAAATATGTTAATCAGATACACATATGTATAACGTGCAACTTTCTTAAATAGGTATACAATAATTTCTCATTTGGATAACGTGAGTTTTTTTTTTTTCCCCTAAAGTTGAATTATAAATAAATAATGCAAGAATTGAAATTAGAGTCTCGAACGGACCATGGCACTATGGTAGAAGGTGATGTGCAACGAATGTGTCATCATGGCCATAACAGAATGGTCATAGTTTTCCACCCTGTGCACGCACATGACGCGTGGATGGTGGATACCTCATCACAATATTACCATAGTGGCCCCCACTTCCACTCACTTTGTCAACTTGACTTTGACTTCTTTATTTATTTATTTATTTTCTTTTTTTTTTTTTTTCCTGTAAGACGCTCGAGATTTTGTCTGGTCTCTGAATCGTTTAAGGGCTTTTGCAGCAGATGCGATTTTTCTTCCCAGTTTCTCGAAAGGTAAGTTCAGTTATCTTCTATGGCCGATTTAAGGCTATTATTTGAAGTATAAAGTGTTAGGGTTTTTTTTTTTGTAAATGAATCGAATGTTCTTCATGTTGCTTAATTTCTTCCGAATTTATGGATATAGGCTTTATCTAGGGGATGATTCGTTAATGAGTAGTTGTAAGATTGATAGAATTTCTTGGGTGGTCGTTGAAGTTGAATTGTTTGCTATTGGTTAAATTATAATGTTTTGTTTGATATTTTTTTATCACTATATTCAGAGAAAACCCAGGAATTGGTGGTTTTAATTGATGGCAAGAAATTAGTATTGGGAGACTACTGGGGAGTTTTTAATTATGGGGGCTTATCAAATTTGTGTTTCTTTAATTGCCCTCTCTTTCATAAAAATATGATGATTTTTCAAGTTGAATTTGAAGATTTATTATTACAATGTGAGAGATGTTTGCTGAGGAGTAATTGAGAGACATAGATGTTTGTTTCTTGTTTCTTGATTAATTTTTTATTGCGTTGAGACAATTTAGCTGGAAATGCTGGAATTGTGATCTTTAGATAGTAAGAATTAGGCGTGGAATACTGCAAGGAACTTGGTTGTTTTATTTTTGTGTTTTCTTTTATCTAGATGTCCTCCTTGAATAATGCTTACTCTTATAGTTTCCATAATTAATTGAGTGTGCACTAATTCGGTGTCTGCTGTGCTATTCGAGAATATGTATTTGAACCTGGGTGATTCATGAGGAGAGCTGAGAGGCAAATTCCTACTTTGGTTTATGGTGGTGTTTAGGATTGAGAAACTTGTCAAAAGCGTTCTTTCATTTTGGCAAAATAGCGGTCGGACCTTCCTGTAGGGCTCACCGTAAAGGTTGATTAGAGATGGTAGTTTTTTCGTTAAACTTTGAGGAATTGTGCATTAATTTTAACTTCAGACAACTACAGCAATTTCAGAGCTCTTTTATTTATATCCCTATGACTTAATTAGCAAAGATTATTAGGTGCTTAGATGGTTGGGAGTAAGCACTTACTAATTTACTATAGTCATTTTGCTTTTAAATGCAGGCAAGCAGGGGCATGCACAGATACTGGTGAACTAGATCCTGCACCACTTTGTCCTTTTCGGTGTAGTTTACCATTTTGTCACCAAATCCTCCAGCTATAACATGGTATGATTTATGTTCTATGATGACGTGAAATCTGTTTTGATTGGAATGCTTCTGGGGTAGTTAATTGGTGAAGATGGCTTTCATCAAATATCCCTTGCAGTCATGTTTCCAGTGGTTAATCTTGTCTTTGGTTTGGCTGGGGGTGCAGTGTGTAACACACTTGGCCATTCAAACCTTTTTGAATTTCAAAGATGTGCATGCTTTCCATCTACACTAATTATTTGTTGGTATAATATATTGAATGAAGCTCATGTGCTTACTGAACATATAGGGCACTGACTATCTGGTTGATGAGTCCGACAAGTCTGACAGAAGGTTGTACATTGGTAACCTCGATCAGAGAATAACAGAGTAAGTTTACTTCTCATGGAAGCTTAAGGCATATTATGTTTATTTTTACACTAGTGAATTCCCGGTTTCTTGTTTTCATGGAAACCTTCTAAATTTCAGGGCTGTTTTCATCAAGATGTTTTCTCCATTTGGAAAGATTGTGTCTGAAGATTTCTTGTGGCACACCCGTGGCCCAAAACGCGGAGAACCACGTGGTTATGCTTTTATTGGGTATAACACTAAAGAGGTAAGTTTGTTTATATCTCTAGTCTTTTCTGAGTCATTATCTGATTTCCACCATTGAAGTGAGCATGCAGGAAGCTCAACTAGCCAAAGAGAAGATGAATGGAAGATTAGCTTGTGGGCGTCCTCTAGTTGTCCGCTTTGCTAGTGAGAAATACTTGTTAGAAACAGCAGCTAACCCTCCTGGGGCTATTGGCGAAGCTGGCAGAACGAGTATTATGGGTAGCACATCAGGACAAACGAATCGCAGTGCTAAAATTGCCGCAATAAAGAACAAACTAAAAGCCATGGCAGATGAGAGCTGTAGCGTGAAGAAGCCAAGGCAAGGAGATAGCAGCATCACTTGATCATGCGCTGGCTTGTGGAAAAATCGAAGACCTTGAAATATCCAAATGAAGTCCAGTTCTCAAATATGTGCTTTCTTACATGTACATTCCTGACTGAGTTTTGAATAACCATTTGGTTCATGACTCAATCAAAGCAAGCATCTACTGCTGAAATTGAAAATCAGGATCCTTAATATACAGTGAAAGGGCAGTATTTCTGTCACTGCTGTGATCTTTTTACTGCTTCCCCAAAATAGTTTTCCATCAAGTGTGTATGTTATGAAAGATGTGAAGGCATTTGGAAGATTCCTTGTTATTCACTTTTGATTATTGAAATGCATTGTGGCAAAGAAAAAAAAAATGCATTCGTGCTTTTATGGGACTTCATTTAAGTTGGAGTTTTATGGGAGTGTAACCTTAAACCCTAAATCTTAAATTCACGAAAAAATTATAATTTAGTTTTCAACTTGTGCTCATACTCATAATATTCATCTAAAACATATTTTAAGATAAAAAAAAAATATAATAATATTATCCCCGAGCCTAGCCAGCTATTCACACAGTTAACGAGAAGAATCAAGTCAGCATGAACCTCTCAACAACAAAGCCATTGATGCTAAAACACAGAAGAAGAGAAAGAGAGAACAATAAAAGATCAATCAACAGCAATGGCGTCGCTGTTAATGCCAGCTACTTGTACTACTCGCTTTCACTCTCAGTCGCTTAACACACAAAGAAGACCAAACTCATATTCCCGCCTTAATCTCCCAACTGTCTTAACCGACATAACTACCTTCTCCGCATCAACGCTACAGGTCAACTACCATTTGTCCACTAAAAACCCTAACTCTGATCGATCTGTAAAAACCAAAGCTCACTTGAACTTGAACTACCCTCTCATTTCTCCTCAAGATCAATGGAGCACTTGGACTGTTCTCTTCACCACCGGCGCCTTCGGCATATGGTAATTCTTTTTCTACATCCATTTATTTGCTACATTTAAGATTTATTTATTTTTTATTAATTTTTTTTTTTCTTTCTGAATGTGGATTTGAATAATTGTTTGGATTTGGGATCGTAAGGTCGGAGAAGACCAAGATCAGGAGCGCGTTGAGTGGCGCATTGGTCAGCATTCTGGTGGGGCTCGCGGCGAGTAATCTCGGGATTATTGCTTGCGAGGCGCCGGCTTATTCTGTGGTGATGGAATATCTGCTTCCAATGGCGGTGCCATTGCTGTTGTTTAGAGCGGACTTGCGTCGTGTGGTTCGATCCACGGGGACTCTGCTTTTGGCTTTCTTGCTCGGATCAGGTCTTGCTCCTGCACATTGCATTTGTTGATCACACTTTTTAGGTTTGAGTTCTTCACTTGTTCCTTCATTTCGTTGACAATGCAATGCTTGCCGTTCGATTCTAATATTCTCACTTATTTAATGTTATTATAGATATTGGGTTTGTGCTTCATATTTAGTGGTTTTTTTTGGATGGAGTCAATGGACCTCGATTCGGTATTCTCCGTATTCAATTTTAGAAACTTAATATTCATATAATTTTTTTTCATGTTATGACTTGTGACAGTTGCAACGACAGTTGGAACGGTGGTAGCTTATCTTTTGGTGCCCATGCGATCACTTGGTCAAGATAGTTGGAATATAGCTGCTGCTCTAATGAGTAGACATATTGGCGGAGGTAATTACAGGAACTTGTGTGTTTTTACATGGATATGAAGGGATATTGCGTTGGTTTTATTGTTCTGTTGATATTGTAAAATGCATTGAATGAACTACAATTTGGATTGGAAAATGCCTGTTTGATGTCATAAATCATAAGCATAAATCATAATGGCTCATGTTTTGGACATATATTAGTGCATGCAGCTTGATGTTCTCTGTTTCTTAGGTATATTCCTGTAAGTAACATGTTGGATGCAGCACGACTATGTTGGAATGTTTACTCATAACATCTTGCAGAGCACCAATGATGGTTGACTCAAATGATAAGTTGGCATTAGCTATGTGGTTCAGGAAGGGCAGGGTAGATGCAATGGTGAAGATTGCTTTATTGTTAGTTAGAGATCATGGTATCAAATTTGGAATAGCCTCTTTGCAATGCCGGTGTAAGGCTACTTACATCAACCCTTCCTTAGATAGTAAACCCTCCTCTCTCTGTTTGGGGGCAATCACTAGTCCATTGTAGTGTTGGGACTTGGGAGGGACCATATGCACCGGGCACGCCCTTAAGCAATATGGTTCTAATTCTGTTTTATCAAATTGAGATCAAGCAAGCTAATATCTTGGACCATGTCCACATTTGTGTACGGTAGTATTCACCAAGTATGGCTAAAAATTTCTTTCTAGAGCTTTAAAGCTTTTTTTTTTTTTTTTTTTTTTTGAGAATAAACAAACAATATCATTGATTAAGAAAACCAAAAACAACAACAACAAAAAAGAACACCGGAAGTGCTCAAAGGAAAACAACAAACAACAAAACAAAAGCATTAACATGGCTAGAAAAAAACACCCAAAGAAAAACAAACTCCTTCACCTCATCTCATACATTAATTCCAATTCCTAACCCAAGAGTTCATAGAATACTCCCCATTAATCCTAAACGCAGCAACCCAAGAGCTAGCTAGCAAAATCAGATCGTGCCAAACCATCTCCGGGCATCGAGAGATTCCTTCAAAGATACGTTGGTTTCTCTCCAACCAAATTGTCCAAATGGTTGCAAAAGAAGCCGTTTTCAAAATTTTGATTTGCCGACTGTTAAAACCTTGAATGTGGGAAAGAGAGAAAGCTTCTGCAATTGATGAAGGCGACGAAAAGCCTAGCCCAACAGCCTTCTGCCATTCGCCCCACAACCTTAAAGCAAAGGGACATCCAAAAAAAAGGTGCGAAGCCTCATCTGCATTATTCACACATAAGAAACAACAGTGAGGAAGCAAATGCATGAAAGAAAGTCTCTTTTGCAACTCATCCCCCATATTAAGCCTATTATGGGCCATAATCCACCCAAAAATTTTAACTTTGGATGGTATATGAGCCTCCCAAATGAAATTAGTCAAGGGCAATCGTGGGAAGGAGGGATCGTCAATAAGGAAATGGAAAAAAGATTTACACGTAAAATTACCAGATTGGTGTAGGGACCATCGAAAGCAATAATTGCCAAAAGACAGGGTTACAGGGTTCAGCTGGTTGAGCAACTCCTCATATTCGGCTCGTTGCCCAACCGTAAGGGAACTTGGGTTAAAAAGATTCCATTGAATGGGCTGGTTTTGGTCGGGGGCAGTGATAAAGTGTGAAATGGAGTGATTTGGGAAAATAGTGGCATGGTAAAGTCTAGGGAATCTTTCCGCAATGGGAATGTCACTGAGCCATCGATCCTCCCAAAATTTAAAAGAACACCCATCTCCAACTACTGGCATAATGAAGGGGAACATAACGGGAAGGATAGAGAGGATAAATTTCCAAGGACTTTTAAAGGTGGCGTGAATAGAAGGGATAATTTTCTTGCAAAACTCAATAGACCCATATTTGCTAGTAATAACCTTTGCCCAAAAAGACTTGTCATCCTTGCAAATCCGCCAAATCCATTTCGCACAAAGAGCAATGTTTTTCTGCACCATGTTACCAATACCCAATCCTCCTTTAGACATAGGTCTTTGAACAATTGGCCAAGAAAGAAGAGAAGAGCCCCGGCTATTATCCGCTCCTTTCCAAAGGAAAGATATAATACGTTTCTCAATTTCATGGGTCACCGAAATAGGCATACAAAAGAGGGAAAGGTAGTAAGTGGGAATAGCTGACATGATTGAATTAATGAGAGCAAAACGACCACCTCTTGAGAGAAATCCTTTTTTCCACCCACCAATCTATGAGAGATCTTCGAAATAACCGGATCCCAAAAAGATTTACTTCTCGGATTGCCTCCTAAAGGCAAGCCAAGATACTGAAGCGGCCAAGACCCAATGGAACACCCAATCTGAGTAGCCAACCTCAACATCATCCCGTTATCAACATTAATGCCGGTTATTTGACTTTTACCCATGTTAACTTTAAGCCCCGACAATTTGCAAAAACATTTGAGAAGGCATAGTGCATTTTCAACATTATTCTCCTCACCATCAAGAAGGAACAGAGTATCATCGGCAAACATGAGATGGGAGACCTCCACTTCATTCTTGCCTACTAAGAAACCACTAACCACTGAGTGCAAGCAAGCCTTAAACATCATTCTACATAGAACATCCGCCACGAGAGTAAACGAGAAAGGCGATAA
Organism: Paratinospora sagittata; assembly: GCA_035771175.1. Taxonomy (NCBI): domain Eukaryota; kingdom Viridiplantae; phylum Streptophyta; class Magnoliopsida; order Ranunculales; family Menispermaceae; genus Paratinospora; species Paratinospora sagittata. The sequence continues at coordinate 42,733,245 of CM069591.1, read as the reverse complement.
GGGATCACCTTGCCGAAGCCCTCTAGACGCATCAAACTTCCTAGATGCCTTGCCATTAATGATAATCGAGAAGGAGACAGATTTCAGACACCTAGTAATCCAACTACACCACTTCCTTCCAAAATTTTTCATTTCTAGCACATAATCAAGAAAATCTCACTCTACAGAATCATAGGCCTTTTCAAAATCAGCCTTAAAAATTACGCCCCCACGCGTGCTAGTACGATAATCATCTACTGCTTCATTGGCCACAAGAATAGCGTTCAAAATTTGACGATTATGGACAAAAGCAAATTGAGTATCCTCGATTGTGTTATGAAGAGTAGCACGTAGCTTAATAGATAAAGTCTTGGCAATGATTTTATACAGGCTTGTCACAAGACTAATAGGTCTGTAAGCTTTTGGGTGCCATGAGTCTTTTCGCTTTGGGATAAGACAAATAAAAGTTTCATTTGTCTTGATATTAACCACCCCGTTCTCATAAAAATTCTGCATGACTTTCATTACATCTTCTTTAATGATATCCTAAGACTTTTGATAAAATGCCATAGTGAATCCATCCGGCCCGAGGGCCTTGCTTCCACTGCAACTGAAGACCGCCTGCTAAACGTCATCTTCCTCAAAGGGTCACTCCAACCACCTAACATCTTCATCACAAATCGGGTTCCAATTGATACCCACAATGTCCCATAGCTCAAGCTTTTGTGAAGAATAAACATCAGAAAAATAATTAATAAAAGTCTCTGAGATGCCCTCATCATCTTCCACTAGAGAACCATCGTCATGCTCAATTTTGGAAATGAAACATTTTGACTTTCTGTTGCTAAGAATTCTATGGAACAAATTAGTGTTAGCATCACCATTTTTAAGCCATTGTAACCTTGCTCTTTGACCGACCATCCTAGCCTCCATCAAGCAAATGTCTGCAAGTTCAATTTTAGCTCGTCTTCTGAACACATCAAGGTCTTGGGACATCTCATTATGCCCTTCCAAAATCCACACAACCAATCAATTCTTCCAAATCATTTTTCTTCTTATGAATGGTGCCAAAACATCCCTATCCCACCCTTTAACAACTAACTTGACATCCTTCAGCTTAAGCATGAACTTATGGCCTTCGTGACCATAAACAGTGGAATTCATCCACCACCTTCTGAGATGATCAAGAAAATCGCGATGCTCTAGCCAAGCATTCTCAAATCTGAAAGGAGAAGGCCCCCATCTAAACATTGTCAAGTCCAACACGATTGGGCAGTGATCTGAAACAACTCTCGGGAGAGCCTCTTGTCTACAACATGGAAACATCACATCCCATGCTGGAGAGAAGAAATCTATCCAGGCGACAACGAATAGGGTTCACTCGAAAATTCGACCAAGTAACCCTAGCATTAAGAAGAGGGGGATCTTTCAATCTCAGTTCATTAATAATCAGATCAAACATCTGCATGCTAGTGGTCAAACGCGGGCTGTTGATTTTTTCCCCCACTTTACGCACTGTGTTGAAATCACCACCCAAACACCATTCCTCACCACAAATCACGCTAAGACCAGCTAATTCATCCCAAAAGACTTGCCTCTTAGCGTACCTCGAAGGGTTGTAAACGCCTGAAAGCCACCAACATCTTCCATCGTCACCTCTAATCTAAATGGAAATGGAGAAATCTCCAATGAGATTGTTAACCACGTCGATCACCCTAGGATCCCAAACTATAACCACCCCACCTGCTGATCTAATAGCTGGAAGCGAGAGCCAACTCTTGAATCTCGAACCCCACAACTGAGAAATCAATCTACGATCAACAATCTCCCTTTTTGTTTCTTGAAAAACAACAATGTCGGGTTTCGCTTTACACAAAGTTCTTTTAATGATACACCTCTTCCGACTCGGGCCACATCCTCTTATATTCCATGATAATATCTTCATTGAGTAACCTTGTTGATCCGTTTTGAAGCTCTAACAGTGTCGACAATTTCCTTTATCATCATATCACCATCTGGTTCAATAGTACTGCCATTCCCTTGAATCTGTCTTTTGCTAATAATTATCTGTGCTTTTTGGAGAACACTAGCAAGAGGTTCCATTGAGTCTATTGAATCCTCAGGATTGACACTCGTACCCCCCCTAAAAGCACCATTACCCTCTTTTTTCTGTTCGACCACATCAACCTTCTCAAACTCCACTTGTTTACCTTCGGCAACCACTGTCTTGTTACCATCATTTATGGGCACATGATTATGACTATCGCAAACACAAGAATCTTGAGTGCAGAGGTTAATGGGGTTAAGGGAATTGGATTGTGGTTGAGAGGGAAGATTTATGGATAGACCTTGACCAAGAGTCACATTAGGGGAAAGCTCAACATCATCAACAAAATTAAAATTACTTAGGCGTACGTGGGATCCCATGTTGGGCTGGCATAAAAGAACATCATCCGCTGTCAGAGCATTCTGATCATCACGTTCATCACATTCATTGTCCCCTCTCTGGCCATTTTCCGAATTACTATCCGAGACACAATTTTGCCAAAGAACATGTTGATTTTCCCACTCTCGAACACCCCCCTGCTCTGCCGACGTGCTCAAGCTTTGAGAACACCGTTCCTTCCTCATCGCCCGTCTAGATTGAAACCTACTCATAGCACCTCGGCCATCGTCTGAATGAGACACGTTACCGCTGCGGAAAGCCATCTTCTTGGGACGAAAGATAGGATGAGAAATGGAAGGAATGGCTTTGTTAACTTTGTTTTCCCCAGAACGTGGTGCCACGTACGTCTCAGATACGTGACTGAAAGATGATTCTAATATGGGAATATTATTTCCATATGGTTCATCAGAAACTTGAAGAATATCAAGAGAAGGTCCGACACACACAGGACCCAAATTGGAAATTGTTAGATCGTGGATGTGGGCCTGATCGGATAAACACGCATTGGGCCCAGCACCAATGACGGCAGCCACATCCTTTATGGGCATCTCTATCCTGGGTAACTCAGACAACACCTTTGGAGATTGTGCATTCAACTCAATATTATTTGATTTGGACAAATAGTGCAAGTTGCAGTTCTCTTCTTTATTCTGTCATTACTTAATATCTTCTGTTCTTGATTTATTGCAGCGGTCAACTATGTTGCTGTTTCCAAGGCTCTTGATGTTTCTCCATCAGTTCTAGCAGCAGGACTAGCTGCTGATAATGTTATTGGTGCAGTTTATTTCACGTCCCTCTTTGCCTTAGCATCTGATATTCCGCGTGAGGCTTCTGAATCAACTAATGGTGCGTGGTGTTCTTCCTTTTTATTCTATCCCTCTTATGAATTCATTAGTTTAGATGATGAATTATTGGTGGCGAAATGCTTGTCTGATGCTGCTCTTTGGCCTTTGCAAAGCTACAAAATGCCAATTTTGCCATTCATTCACCTTTACATTCTTGTTGCTGCTACCCACATTCATTTTAAAAGGCTAGGTTGGTGCATTGCTTATGCCTAAGAAATGTTTATACAGAGTCCACATTGATTTGTTGGCTTGACCATGTATCACCCTGGTTGAAACGTTTGCTGATGTGGTCAACATGTTTATTGCCATCTATAAATTTTAGGATAGTACCCTGGTTCACGTTTACAATGATATTATTTGGTCTTGTTTACTTAAGAATAAATGAAAAAAAATGTGTTCAACACCTGTTACATTACCTGCAGCCTACAAGAATTATTAAAGCAGAAGTCAAAATACTATAAGATTTGCAAGATTGCAATGGCATGAATTGTGCACATGTGGTTGTCTTTTGCATCGATATTATATGGTAATTTTGGGCTAAAATAAGACTTAAAAGATCGTGCATATGATGATCATTGATTTCCTTAATTGGTTTTATCTTTTTGAATTTAAAATCAGAAGTGAAATGAAAACATTTACCAAAATATGATAGTGGATACCATTTGTATGATTGTCATTGAAAGTATCAGTGGATTTAATCAGGAATTAATGAAAGAAGCTATATAATTACTATAAATATTGCAAGACTATAATAGCACATGTAATGAGTAGGATTGTCATTGTTTTATTATTCAAGAATATATTTTTAATTAAGAAGAGTAGTATCAGTGGATTTAATCAGGAATTAATGAAAGAAGCTATATAATTACTATAAATATTGCAAGACTATAATAGCACATGTAATGAGTAGGATTGTCATTGTTTTATTATTCAAGAATATATTTTTAATTAAGAAGAGTGGGTAAATTTGAGAAATATATAAAAAATTCACATTACTATTGGAGCATATGTAATGCATGTGATTGCAATTAATTGTGTTAAATAGCTTTCCTTTGTTTTTCTTTTTTCTTGTAAAAAAATTAATAATAGGAGATATTTGGATGAATAACGTTTTGTAATATTGAATCTGGAGAAAAATTTGAAAAAAGCAGTGTTGGTAAGCCTTGTTTAATTTGGAATCCCTGACTGTCATAGCAATGGCTTTTCATTGATTTCATTGATGGGTTAATACAAGAACACAATGAGAATGGACCCAAGTAGATAGACCATAAATGTCTGTTGCGTGATAACATATTGAACATCACTGACTGTTAATATGTCACTTGACACGTACTTCTTAAGGTTGAGATGCAATTCTGCAAATTTAAGATTTATCCTCCTAATGAACTTGATGCTTGACAGATGGTGTTGTGGATATGGAGTCTAAACCTGGTGACAAGCTACCGATTTTCCAGACTGCTACTGCCATTGCTGTAGCTTTTGGGATCTGCAAAGTTGCTACATATCTCACAAAATTATGGGGAATCCAAGGGGGAAACCTCCCAATTGTGACAGCTATTGTAGTCATAGTGGCAACTCTATTTCCCGCACAATTTGGTTACATTGCACCTTCTGGTGAGGCTGTGGCTGTGATTCTGTATATAAATTTCTATAACAAAATTTTCAGTGAAGTTTAGTATCACTTTGCTTTTTATAAAATCTTCTAGTGATGGTTTTTATTTATTGGGCTCCTCATAAAACCTATCCTCCCTTCCAAAATCTCTCCCCTCCTGGCTTCAGATCTCTCCTACATCTCAACTCTTGTAAGGCAAAATCAGATTCATGTTGAACATAACTATTCTGATGTATAATGTGTTTTTGCATGTTTTTTATTTTAGTTTCTTTTTTAGGGAAGTTTTTATTTTGATATATTTAATTTTTTAGTGGTAGTTTTAGATAGTTTTTTAAAATTCGTTTTTATTATTTAAGTGTATTAAAAAGTGTTTAGAAGTATCTAAATAGAGTTCTAATAGGATTAGGAAGTTGTTATTACGTAATAGATTAGTTAGGAAACTTATTTTTAGGTGTTTTAGGTAGTTTAGAAGTTGTTTTAGGGGAGTTATCTATATAAGGAGCTTCAATTACGAATTTTAACATAAGATTAATTATTATTATTTTTTTGAATAATTTAGTTTGGTTTATTTTTAAGTATTTTCGTTCCTGCTTCCGCGACGAATATTCATCATATTCCTTTCTGAATCTCTCTCTCCTTGTACTCCATTTCTACTCTTGTAAGACAGGATCAGATTCGTTTTCTATTAGCATGTACCCATCATGAGTTTGCGAAGTTAAAGGGTTGAATCTCTGCTATATATGCTTCAATGAGTTTTGTTTATTTTTTTAACATATTAATGGCCCTTGGGGGGGAATCAAATGGAAGAAAAGATTTGGTAGGCAGTAGTTGGGATAATGAGATGGGTGGTTTATTTTGTTCTTGCTGTCAAGTGTCATCTTGTTTTGAATGATTCTATTTCATCATTTGAACAATGTTAGATAAAATTTAAGACCTGTGTTACTTGGAATACCTAATTTACTCTTTTAACATTATTAAAAAGTTACATTTTCAAATTTCACAAGGCAGTCTAGGCATCTAAAGTAAAAGCAATACCCCACATTCTTAACAACCTCACCCTACTTTTCTTAATTTCCTACACAGCACATGTAGATAAAATTTGATATGGATACATTCACAATAAGTCACAAGGAAAAAATGGTTGAAGTGTTTTAGGATATCATTTTCCATTTCTCTTTTGAGATACTACTGTCCACCAGATTTTAGTCAAATCACACGTGGTGATTGCCTTTGAAAGTTAAAAGTATATTTGCCTTCTTTTTTAAAATTTTTTTTTTCCAATTTACAAGTGCTCCAAGTAAAAGAGCTTCAGAAAGCAACATTCTTTATTCTTCTGTGGATCAATGACTTCTTTTTGTAATCTGATTTGTGCTTTTACAACTTTGTTGTGAATGACAGGTCTTTTTCACCGTGGCCGGTGCAAATGGCAGCGTATGGAATGTCGTCAGCATTGCACCTAGTATGTTCATGTTTGCTCTGGTCCAAATGCCAGTCCATCTTGCAATAATTCTTGGGGTGGGAAAGCTGCTTGGGTTTGAAAAGAAACTATTGCTTCTGGCCTCAAATGGCCACTGCCAAAGGTTGGTCCTCTATGGACTATGGTTGTTCCTGGGATTCTTGCGGGCATATTTGGAATCGCCATTGCAACATTTCTTGGTATTGGATTTGGGTTAGCCGTTCTTAAATACATATAATCATCTCCAAAAAGCAAATCTCTAACACTGGTTACTTTGTAATTCTGTTTAATATAAGTTATTTACTGAACTATATTTCCTTTCAAATGTGATCTTCTGCATTCCAAATTCAACTTAAAAGTTTCATTGCGGATTTTTGTTTTTGTTTATCTATCATGTGAGATAAGGTAGACTTTAATATTTTTTTCCAACAACTGAGGTTGTTCTGTTGTGACTTAGAGGTCACGAATTTGAATTTGAAAACCACCTCTTCAATATAAGGATAAGTTTGCAGTGATGGGACTTTAATTACTATGAAAAGGATTATAGTTGTTCATTTAATTTTCCCTGCTCTTGTATATTTACAATTATTATTTGGATAACACATATCCTTGCCTAGAATTCATGACTGTGAACAGTAGCAGGTTTTGGTGATGCAGCAAGCAGCTTCATCCTTCTATGCAATGATCCACTAAAATGAGAAGCCTCTTCTTGGTGAGTCAAATCAATTTGGCGAAGATTCTAAGATGTACTTCACTGAATGCAACCACCCAATCTCAGAAAGGAGTAAGGAGCATCATGGAGAGGTGTCAGGACAAGCAAAATGAATGGCCAAGTAAGTGCAACATGTAAGTTTCTGGCCCTGGGTCTGAGGATCTAAACAGTAAAAGGTCCATTGAAATGTTGGTCGTCCTTGTTCATGTTGGTGCTCTGCAGCATAAAAATGGCCTAGTCCACTATGTCCATTATGGATGGTGGAGGGAAGTTAAAGAGGCACATGTCAAACCGCCCATATATGCTTCAAAGGTAGGCATTGGCATGGAAAATTCTTGTGCCCAAGCTCTCCTGGGCCAGGCCATATTGGAAATGGTACTAGCTGCCTCAGTTCAGCTTTGAGCTACCCTTCCCATCAGCAAAAGCATTTGTTCATCCTCCATATATATATATATGTGGGTGGCTATATCCTATGTTCATTTGTTGTGTAGCCAATCCATGATGAGAAAGTCGGCTTCACAATGATTTGTAATCATTAAATATTTGAACTTGTGGTCATTAATTAACCCCAAATCCTCAGTTGGAAGGAAAATATGACAGGTAAATAAAATTATAATCTATATTATCTATAAAGTCAAAATTCTTGTGCTACAAAAATTTTGAAATTACCCACTATTTTTTAATATAAATCTATTAAATAAATTTATATAAATAATATATAGATAATTTGGTAATAAAGTGCAATTTTTTTTTTGTAATATTAGTAAATATAAGGCTTATTTGGAGAATTATTTTATTATGCTTTTTTTAAGTCCTTTTTTTGGAAACTTTTAACCCCTTATTATTATTATTATTTTGGTAACGTTTAACTCTTTTTATTTTATTATTATTATTTTTTTGGTAACTTTTTATCCGTCTCATTTTATTCATGTGCAACGCAGGAGCCCTCATTTTATTCACGTGCAACGCAGGAGCCCGTGAACTAGTAATTATAATTGTATCAGTACATAGTTTACTTTTATAAAAACATATTAGTACTATAGAGTAGTATCCCATCGATTGTAAGGTGGGTCTTCTCATTGTTGAGTATTATAAAACATTAAATAGTATTGATGTTTATCATGTACACAAATTGAAAATATTTTAAAAAAAAAAAATATATATATATATATATATTTTTTTTTTATGGTAAATGATATATTGATTCTTTCTTAAGCAAACAATATGGAATCATACATTTTTAGTGTTTTTTTGTTGTTAATTTCATAACTTTTACATGTAAAATATTTTCTCCAAGCATTAATACTGTTGATATACTCGATTCTCTCCCCTCAAAAAAGAAAATATTATGTAAATCTGTATTTGATTATCCCAAATTATGCATTAATATATAAGACATAGAAAGAATCAACCATTGTTCCAGTTGCCAAATATAGTTACTCCAAAACACAAGCGCACCCACCACGTGGACACTTACGTCGCCTTACGCATCAACGCTTGGCCACGTGCCGTGCGCGCGCCTCACACACCGTCCCACACGATCACTTCGTCTCAACCCCGCAACAACGCCATTCCCTACTAATCCAACTAAGCAGTCAACGTTTCCACGTAGGATCATTGACTAGTTTTGTCTGGCTCACCTGCATGGCGGAGTACAGGATCAAGCACTTCACCGGAAGATGATGCGTTTCGTGCATCATCAGGCAAGCAAGTTTTTGCATGTCCCTTGCCAAGAAGAGAGAGTTGACCTCACAATAAAAAGGTGTCAACTTGGGAAGAGAAGGAATTGACACGTAATATTGCGTGTACAGAGAATTTACACTCGTAAAGTAGGGTAGCCAGCTGCTGGACCTGGACCTGGACGTGAAGCATGCACCTTCTTTCCTTCATTCATTCTCAAATATTTGTTTTATGGCGAATTAAATTCTGGGCTATAAATAGATGAGCAGATTTTGCCAGCAATCAGAGTCCGGGCGCTTCCATCGAGAGTACATGGTAGTATATCATTGTTGATTATCGATCAGATTCTAAGAGAGAGATAATTAGCTGGGGAGACAATTGGAAGATTGAATCGATCGAGAGAAGTAGTAGTAGTAGTAGAAGAAGAAGAAGATGAAGATGATGATGAGAGGAACAATAAGGTTGGTGCTGATAGTGCTGTTTCTTGGCATTGTAATGTTATGGATCGTGATGCCCACCGCTACTTATAAGCAGAAATGGCTGGTTAGCATCCGGGCCAAGGCCAATTCACCCTACATTGGGACTCAAGGTTCGACGATCTATTTTCTATCATTCATTCTACTACTACTCTATATATTTTAAATATATATGTTCCATATTCCCTTCCCGGTGTTCATTTGGAGAATCTGTATCTATATGTGTGTGTGTGTGTATTGGATTAGGTATATACAATAATAGTTTCTCCTTTTTTTCATGATCTGGCTCAAGGGAACGGCTATTATATATTATACATAATTCGGATTGCTTATATATATAGTACAAATATCTTATCTTTTTTTTTTTTTTTTTTCGCTATGTGGTTAATTTTTCAGGCTCAACTCTGTTGATGAACACATTCCCTATGCTCTTCATAGCTTCTTTGGGCTGTATCTACCTTTCTCTAGGAAAGAAGTGTGAAGATAATTACGATAAAAGGTATATAAATATTGGAAAGATCATAAAACCATTTGGAATTTCAAAAGGTGTTCTAGATCGAGGTGTTACTATAGTTATATATATATATATATATATATATATATTCATGGTTTTTAATGCTTTTGCTAACTTTGTGTTGAATTCCTTAATTAATGACAGTACTGCAGAAAAGGATCAACAATGGTTACGGAGGTGGAAAAGGCCAGTGCTGGTTAAGGGTCCATTAGGAATCGTTTCAGGAATAGAACTATCCTTTATAATCATGTTCATTGCGCTCTTTCTCTGGTCCTTCTCCACATATTTAGCTAACTTCATCTCCGGGATCACTCCAGAAGCTGGGGAGCAACGGTACTTACAATTATAATTAGTTTTCTTTCAGGCAATTAATTAATTAATTAGCTGTTTGATTACAAAATATATATGTATATATGATGAGTTAATTGGCAGGTGGCAATTGAAGTTGGAGATGACAGGTCTGACGTTTGGGCTGGTTGGGAATATAGGGCTGACGTTGCTATTCTTCCCGGTGAGCCGAGGATCGTCGGTGTTGCCGCTGCTGGGACTGACCTCAGAAGGAAGCATTAAGTACCATATATGGCTGGGCCACTTCGTCATGACTCTCTTCACTGCTCATGGCCTTTCTTATATTATTTTTTGGGCTTCTACCCATCAGATTTCAGAGGTATACACTTATTCATTTTATCTACACATTTGTGATAAAACTTTGCAATAGGCAAACACGTGAGTGGTATAGGTAGATAAGATAATATAAAAAATTAATAAAAAAAGAATGTTATGGATGGGAAGAAAAAATGCAACTACACTTACAATTATATTTTTATATTTATTAGATTATTTATATATCTTAAACATACAAAAAGACAAGGTTACAATTTTTGTAATTAAAATAACAATTTTTTTTAGGTTTGAAATATATAACAAAAAGCACTGCTACGAAGATTGAAATTAGCATATTAATTGTTATAAATTATGTCACATCAGATTTTAACATTAATTGATCAATACAACATAATTTTTAAGAAAATTATAAGTCTGATGTGAAGCTTTAACACATCAGATTTATAACGTGGCTAAATAAATATCTATTGACGTGACATATTTTAGATTGAACTTTACAACCCACTTTTTCTATGATGATGTCATAATTAACGCCAAAGAGTTTTTTTTTAATTTTTTTTATCAATGAATGACAAAAACTAATTTTCTGCTTTAAGAAGAAAGTGCACAACCAACCAAAGATAAAATAATTATATTTTTAATAAAAAATTTGTTTTATGAAATAATTTTCTTACTTTGATAAAAACTAAATTTATTATTTTTAGTAAAAATTGTTTTTGTTAAGTTTTAATAAAGATTAATTAATTTTTAGTGAGAAATGAATTTTTTGGTAAAATTTTAATAATTTTATTTGAATAAAAATTAATTTTAGTGTATAATAATAATAATTTTATTTTTTAATAAAATATCAAAATTTATATTAGTATTTTTTAAATATAATTTATTTTTTAATTAAATTATTTTAAAAATAAATTATTATTTTTAGTATTAAATCGTTTTTAATAAAAATAATTTTATTACATTAATAATTTTGGGCGGCCCAACATTCCATATGGACCCATCTTTTAGGTCCAAGCCAACGTTAGTTGCTTCTTTGGCCCTGTTTAGTTATGTTTGAAATAGCTAGCGCTGTGACAAGTTGAGTCAAACATAACTTTTACCTAGTTTGGGAGATCAACATTAAATTTTAAACCTTATACCTTGAACCTTAAACTTGAAGCTTCTACAATCAACAGTGCTTTTCAATTTAATCTAAGACCTTAAAATTGTGTTTATTTTGATGAATATTGCAGATGATAAAATGGCAGAAAATTGGGATATCCAACGTTCCTGGGGAATTAGCTTTGCTGGCTGGATTAGCCATGTGGGCAACAGCATTACCACGCATAAGGCGCAAGATGTTCGAGCTCTTCTTCTACACTCATTATCTCTACATCCTCTTCATCTTCTTCTTTGTTATACATGTGGGCTTCACCTACTCCTGCATCATGCTTCCTGGTTTCTATCTCTTCGTCATCGATCGATTCTTGCGCTTCTTGCAGTCAAGACAAAGCGTCCGATTACTTTCTTCTCGTGTTCTACCCTGTGAAGCTGTTGAACTTAACTTGTCGAAAAGTCCAGGTTGAATTTAATTTCGTAGAAATTAATTAATGTTTGTTGGTTTGGTCTTAATTCAAGAGAAATACTAGAGTAGCTCCTTAACAACGTTGTGTTAATCAGTTTAGGAGTCCCTGAAGTATTTTTCTTAATTTAATTAGCGCTGAATGCTGATATTACTGCCTTGAAATTAATTAATACTAGCTTGGTGCTTGATTTTAATCAATCAGAACTGAGTTACACTTCTACTAGCATCATTTTCATCAATGTTCCAAGCATTTCCAAGCTGCAATGGCACCCTTTCACTCTAACTTCCAACAGCAATTTGGAGCCTGAGAGGCTGAGTGTCCTCATTAAAAGTGAAGGTAGCTGGTCTCAAAAGCTTTACCAGATGCTTTCATCACCTTCACCAATGGAACGTCTTGAGGTAGCTGTTGAAGGACCCTATGGTCCTATTTCAACTCATTTTCTAAGGTAATTTGCATATCTATTAATGTTTATGTTTACTTGATTTTCATGGTTGACCATTTACCTATGAGCTATATATATAGGTCGTGTTTGACACAACTTTTGCTTATAGCTTATAGTTTTTGTAAAAGTATTTATGAAAAAAGTGCTTTTGAAAAACCTAGTGAAGATATGCTTGGTAAAATTTCTATTCAAAAAAGTTGTAATTGTCAAAGGGCATATAAAGTGATTTCTAATATGGTATAGAACTTTGATCACGAAGGCCTTATACTCAAGTTTCTTAATCTTCTTGTGGTGCAGGCACGATAAGCTTGTAATGGTGTGTGGAGGTAGTGGCATTACTCCTTTCATCTCCATCATCAGAGAACTAATATTCCAAAGTACAACAATGAACAGCAAGACTCCACAGGTGCTATTGATTTGTGCCTTCAAGAGCTCACAAGATCTCACCATGCTCGACCTTCTCCTGCCAATTTCCAGCACCCTTTCTGACATTTCCCGCTTGCGACTTCAAATTGAAGCCTACGTAACAAGAGAGAAACAACCGGCCATGACGACAAGCAACAAGAACCTTAATCTTAGGACAATTTGGTTCAAGCCCAGTGCATCAGACATGCCCATATATTCAGTTCTTGGACCCGACAGTTGGCTTTGGCTTGGCTTGATAATTTCATCTTCTTTCATCATTTTCCTCGTACTCCTTGTCGTTCTCACGCATTATTACATATACCCAATTGACCATAATACCAGTAAGATTTTTTCTTGGACGGAAAGATCAGTTCTAAACATGTTGTTCATATGTGTGTCCATAGCCATGACAGCAACTGCAGTGTTTCTGAAGAACAAGAAACGAAATTGGGAGAAAGCAAAACAGATTCAAATCACAAATGCACCAACACCAGTGACATCTCCAGGCTCATGGTTTCACAATGCTGATAGAGAATTGGAGAGCCTCCCCAACCAATCACTTATCCAATCAATCAATGTGCAGTATGGTGCTAGACCTGATCTAAAAAGTAAGTTCAAATATATGAATACCTCTATCTTCAATAAATTACAATTCTCATTCTACCTAGGCAAATGACATTATATATATGATATTTAATAATATTGATTTAAATGAATACTCTTGTGGTTGCAGAGATGCTATTTGAGTGTGAAGAATCGAGTGTTGGAGTTTTGGTTTGTGGGCCGAGGAAGATGCGGCATGAAGTGGCTACCATCTGCTCTTGTGGTCTGGCAGAAAACCTACACTTCGAGTCCATCAGCTTCAGTTGGTGACCAATATGTATGCATTTGGGGCACACAAGTCTTGCATGCAGCTCAAAGAAAAAATCTTGAAATTATTCTAAGTTTATATATGTTTCAGTTGTAGTAATTAAATTAATTAATAGACTTAATTGGGATATATATATATATATATATATGTGTGTGTGTACGCGCGCTAATTAGTGTGCTGTTTAGGAAAATGCTGAAGTGTCATCTTCAATGCAAGATGTCCGCTGTTTAATGATAGAAAGTGTGACACTATTGGGACACTAATAGTTGTACACTATTTTATCAAATACATAATGTACTACAATGAAGGTTAATGATATACAACCATGGGTGTTTGAAAACTTTAGATTTGTATTGATTTCTCATTATGGAAAAAATATGTAATTTGTAATTATAAGGTCATCATATATATACATATATAATTAAGATATTGTCAGGAAAATTATAACTACACGTATAACTATACTTTTATGTTCATTAGATTAATTATTACACACATTAATATGTACAAAATACACATTCATTTTTATTTTATTTTTAGACAATAAACAAAAAATAAATTGTATGTATAGTTGTACTTTTTGTAATGGGAATAGCAGTTTCCCAAAAACAGTAGGGAGTACTAATTCCACGCGATCACTAAGACATTATATATGTAATTAAGAAGTACGTTATCTATTACATAATTAACTATATGCATTTGAATTAAACTAACATCTATACCTAGCTACCATCATCATCATTTTAATTTCGATCTTTCAATGAGGTTCCTATATATATATATAATGAAACAATAGTAGTAGTGTAGTATTGTACTACTAAGTTACTGTACCTCTACTTTAATCTCAAAGCTAGTGCTGATGAAATGGTTTGCAATCTTCAATATTAGCAATGGGGTCTTCAGGAAACAAGAAGGTGGAGGATGAACCATGCTGCTGCAATCCCAATGTTAGAGACACTGATCCATTCCTGTAATTCTGATGATGATGGATGTGATCATCTTCGTAATTGGAAAGAGGGAGCATTGCTTGTGTGTGTTGCAAGTGGCTGTAAGATGATAGATCAAAATCGATAACGCCGCCACTGCCGCCATGGTCATCATGACCAGTACCCTTGTCTGTAATATTGTTGATGATCACGGAGGGAAGATCTATACATGAATGGGAATGATCATCAAGATGAACAAACTGGTTGTATCTGTTAGCTGCAGCAGGTTTCTGGTGATCTTCTTGATTCTGCCAGGCAGATGCAATTGCAATACTTCCACAAGTGCCAGCAGCTGTAGATGCATTGATGTTCTTGTGGTGATGTTCCAGCACCTGCGCCTGCTTCTCCTTTGTTTCTTCCAAATACATTTCTTCCACCATTGGCTTCCATAGTCTCACCCTGGCGTTGATGAACCAATTTGACACCTGTACAAACAGATATATACTCAATAATATGTATTACTTAATCTTATTAGTTAGTAATTATTGCTCATATTTTTTGTATATATCACTACTAATATTCAGTAAAAGTAAATAATATTTTTCATTTTTTCCACTTTTGCAGTTTATGATTTTCAAATGTTTTAAACATACGAAAAGCAAAAGTCACACGCTTTTGAGTTGATATTAAAGTACTTTAAGAATATCCATCTATACTAAAACAATATTAACTTAATTTTCAATAAGAAACCAATAATGTAACTTTATCATATTTATATTCTAAACTATATATATATATTAACATAAAGTTGATTTAGCCAGCTTTTCCTTTATTTTTCTTCAATAATCATCATATTTTTTTAGAAAAAAAGGCTACTCAACTACTGTGTATAATATATGCACATGCATTCATTTGTTTGACATAAATTGATGTAACTTCAAAAGTATCATATCAGATAGCTAGTGTTATATAAATACCACATCTTATATTACCATTAATAATGTATATATCATCAATAAGATGGAAAAATAAATAAAAAATGATGAAGTGAATATGGCTCCCGACAAAGGTAATAAAATCTTTATGACCTCAACATCGTAAGATTGCATCAAATCTCACATCAAAGTGAGATTCAAGCCAATCTAACAATATTATTCAGATGGTAAAGTTTTTATCTTTGTACTCTATTCAAAATATATATATATATGTAGTCATGCATGCCTGGCTTCTTGAGAGTCCTGCTTGGCGTGCTAAGATGAGTTTGTCCACATCGCTTGGATACCTGCTTATTATTAAGAACATTAATTAAGCTCTGAAGCTACTAATTCTTCATAAGAAAAACAAAAGTGCAACTGTTCTATCATAAGTCATAACCACCACATTTGTATATTCCAACGCATCTAATTAATATTTGCAGTGTAAAATTTTAATAAAAGTTGATATTTATACACATTTTTCAGCACTCCATCATTTTCAGTATACAACCTATTAAGCACATTGGATATCCTGAAATTAATCGTGTATATCAGTTTTATGATTCAAGAGCATTTAATATACAATAAGGGGTTATGTGGTAAAATGAGAGTTAAAATTGAACAGTAATCACTTTTCTAATTTAATAGTTACGACGGTGTAGTTGCTCTTTAATTTGTTTAGTTAGAAGAGCATTTTCTCACAAAAAAAAAAAAAAAAAAATCTCTTGCTGCTCAGTTTTCATTTTCATATATATGTATATATATACCAGTACGTAGCAGAAAGCTTGTGAGAAGTTCTGATAATAAATTGTAAAATGTGTGCAAAAGAGACTGAAAGAAAGAGATGAAGAGATTACGGGTGAAGGAAGTGTTCGAAAAGCCAAGCTCGAAGAACAGTGACAGAACGCTCAGGAAGCCCTCGTTGTGGCCTCCATGGCTGCCTCTCCACCATGCTTGCATTCTGATAAAAACATCTTTGTTGTCTTAACCTCTGATCAAGAATTCGAAGCCTTGGCGTCGTATTTCCTTCTGTTGAGCTGGTTGATCCAATAACCTGAGGAGCCTTCTCTCCCATTGCCTCCTTGATCTCCTTAATTTGTCCCAAAATCCCATCTCTCAGATACCTAAAATGCCTTGACATGGCTTTAGATGCTGGTGTTGAATAAGCTGTAGCAGCTCCTTGGCCGACCACCGTTTCCATGGATGATACCAAGGCCTTAATCTGATCACAGTAAAGCCTGTATCTTTGATCAACCTGAAGAACAATAACATGTAAAAAGTGAAAGAAATAAAGAGCTAAAAGGGTCATAAGAAGAATAATTCTTTTGGGTAAACAGTGAAATAATTAACTAGAAAGTTATTTAACTAGACCTCTTTGAGCATGGAAAGCAACTTGGCTTGTGTTTTCTGTAATTCTACTAAGTCAAGAGAGTTGAGATCAGACTGTTTTCTTGAAGAACTACTACGAGTAGCACAAGTTTCGTCGCTCTTCCATTGATTGATCTTGAGGCTTTTATGCTTTGATAGGTTGGTTTGATTTTCTCCTGATAAGTTGCAGAACTCACTAAGAAGCTCCCGAGTGGGAATCAGGAACTTCGAGTTCTTGAGCTCAAAGAAGGATTGATGAAAGTTTGCTCCTTTTCCTAGAAACCCATCTTGAGAAATTTGTTGATGTTGCAGATCATCGTCAACTGAAGATCCATAGAAGAATCCTTCTCGCGAATTCGACAAAACAAACCTGATATCTCGTTGTTGTTGTTGTTGAGGTTGATTGGTTTGTTTCAGGTTTATTGATGAACACTCTGCATCAGAGAATCCAGATGGGAAATCTGACCTACTACTACTACTAATTAACTGATCATTCCTGTAAAAATCTCCACTGGTGGATCCATGGAACATCTTCCAAGAAGAAGAAGACTTGGAAGGAAGGCTTAATGACTCCACGCTTGAAGTAAGTTTGAAGAGCTCCTGTTCGGATTCTAAGTTTTGTAACTCATTCTGCAACTGAAACTCCATTAGAAACCACACCACTGTGCATTCAAATCAGAAAATTTCCAAGGACCCACAATTGAAAAACAGTTT
Source organism: Paratinospora sagittata (assembly GCA_035771175.1). Lineage (NCBI taxonomy): Eukaryota > Viridiplantae > Streptophyta > Magnoliopsida > Ranunculales > Menispermaceae > Paratinospora > Paratinospora sagittata. The sequence goes on along the minus strand of CM069591.1, from coordinate 42,715,636 downwards.
AAAAATCCAAAACAATTATCAAGAAAAAAAAACTATGAAACCCATCTCTCCTTTTTATCAGAAACACACACAGTTTTGATCTTTTCAACTTGTACTTGCAGATTATGTGCAAGGTAGCATGAAAAGATTGAATATATCAATCAGGGAGGAATTGAGAGAATGATCAGCTAATACTTCTCTTAGAATAACTCCCACACCATGAGAGGCCAAACAGGAAGAAATTAAGGAAAATCAGGTAAGCTCAGAAATAGGTTCAGATATAGGGTGATGATCCTATTGAAGAACATGCCGGCCATGACCATTCTCTCTTCTCTCTCTTGCACACTCACTCATCATCAATGCTAAATAAAGAGGCTTTACTTACATGAATATCAACCAATCTCAGGCCCCCTCCTACTGCTACAATTTTTTGCTATTATTTTTTTGAGAAAATAAAGGAATCTGAAATAACAGGGAAAAGTTCAAAAACAAGAGGAATAGAAATTATATCATCATATAATATACTACAGTATAATATAGCATATGTAATAACAGTATAGTATAATAAATCAATCCCTGCTTTTCAAAGTACTGTTTCAGAGAGAAAACATGGTCTGACCTTTGTCTGGCACACCCATTACAAGCCGCCACAGTACACACAACACAACATCTCTTAAGATCTCTCATGTTTCACTTAACAACTGCTACTGATCACAGTACAACACGTTGTTATTCAACACTAAAGAATAAAAAATAAAAATAAAAAGAACTTAAAAGAGGGTCACGGATCTTAGAGTAACCCGAATTCCCAAGTAAAAGTTTTAGATGATCAGGCTTTTTCAGATGGGTTTCTGCCCATCTGGGCAGCAATTGATCTCATGGCTTTTGTAGAATCTGATAAATAAATAAAAATAAAAATAAAATAACTCAAAGAGACTGACAAGAGGTTTTAAGAGAAGCTGCTGGTTGGAGAGATCAGATCAGAACAGAACAGAACAGAACAGAACAGAGGGTGATTGCAAAGAATTCCTAAATGGGGACTGGGAAATAGAAGAGTATAGGGTGGTCCACCACCAGTTTTTCCATCTTTGACAAGTCCACCAGGCACAAGCTTCACCTTTCATTTTTTATTTTTTTTTTGCTTTTGAGAAATCTTCTTGCCTTTCTATCTTCTTTCTTTCATGGTTTGTGGTCCCTTAAAAGCTCAGTCTTAGGGACCTAGAAAGGATCCTTTCACCCTAGTGAGATAGCATTACTGGGCTGGTTCCAACTGGGTATAAATCAGTCTCTCTGTTTCATCTTCTTAATTATATCAAACAAGAAAAACAGGTTTTGCTTCCCTTTTGCTCCCAATTCATTAACAATTGCTTCAAAAATCTTCATTTCTCTCCAGGGCCAATATACTTTAGCTTAAACCCATGAGCAAGTCAACAGTACCATTTCACATCATTTGGGATTATTTTTGGTTTTCAATTATACAGTTTGTTGTGATGGGTTTCTCATTTATTTCAGTTTCACAATAACTCTGTTTTATTTCTACATAAATAGTGGGATTCCTTTTTTTTTTTTTATTAGTTTTTGTTTTTGTTTTTTTTTTATTGTTTTGTTCTTTTGTTTGTTTGTTTTTTTTTCTTTAAAGATGAGGAGAGGTGAAACTAGAAACAAATAAGCTTGAGTAAAGCATGGATTTGAACCAATAAGAGGAGATGGGGCCAAGTCAAGGAGTGGTCTACTGGGAGTAAAAGTTCCTGAAAATATGAGAAAGGGGGGCAATATGATGTGAATGGAAACAGCAAAGAAATGACATGTCTGCTGCCCTCCATTTGAAAGTTGGCTCAAGATCAATTGAATCCTATGAAACAAGTCATGTTTTGTATCTTCTTTGAATCACATATAATTTTCTTAAATTGATCCGGTAGTTTTTGTAAAGTGGTCTCTTGGGTTTGTCAAAAAATTGTCACTTGAGCTTTTTCCTTACCTAAAAACATCAGACGTTTTGGTGCTCAGAATCCCATTTCTTCAATTGGAAGTTACTGATTTTGCATCACACCAAAGCTGAAAATCTGTGACAATTAAGTCAGTAAGAAATATAATTTTAGAGATTGGAAGCAAGTTTTACACACGCAAAGGTTTACCCACAAATTAACGGAGTGTGAAACTGAGATCATTTTTAGATTCTTGATGAACAAGAATCTTAATAGATTAGAACAGGGTGGAACCATATTAGTTCTATAAGAATTTAGTCACAACCTCTGACATCTTACTAAAAGAGAATAGTCTATAGTAATTGGAGTAGGGCCCCTCCTAAAGAAGGTGCACCAATATTCAAACTCTGTTTTTTGTGTTCTGTTTGGGTCTTGAAGTCGTTTCTTCTTAATTTTTATTCTCTCATTTGTTGGGGAAAAAAGCTTCAAAATATTTCTTAAGATTTACAACTTCTTCACCTTGTAGATTCCATTCGCTTCCAGTTGGGAGTGAAAAGTGTATTTCTCCTTTGGCCCATTCACTTCTACTCCATATGAACACGTCTTGTAGAGAATTTTGCTGCATGTTTGTGCTTATGGAATCATCCTTTTCTCTCAAATCTTTATTCCCTGATACCTGTAGATTGGCATCAAAATGACAATATGACATAATGCATCGATCATTTTCAAATTAACTTAAAAAAACTACATCGGAATCAAATAGACAAATGTTTTTATATGTAACCAAATTTAATTATCTTTTCAATCATTAGAGCATATAAAAATCAAATTTCCACACATTCAAGCATAGAATACATCTCTAGGAATTCTGTCCCATCCGACAAAACCGGCAAACAAATAAGATAGGAAGGGAAGCCAGCTACCTCTTTGCTAATCCACTTTATGGATCAATAACCTCTATTAAACTGCTGTAAACATTTAAGTTTCTCAGGACCATTGTTTCCAAGTACAGAATTCACAACAACAAACATTTAACCCAACTCAACTCAACTCAACTATGCCTTTTTTCAACTATATATAGGGTCGATTACATGAATCGTCTCCCTCTACTCTACAACAACAAAACATTGTAAAGTGAAAATCACAACTCAAATCCCTTTTTTTTTCTTTTTTTCTTTTTTTTTGAGAAGAGACAATATAATATATTATTAATAAAAAGCTATGAGCATAAGGAATGCACACGGAGGCGAAGAACAACAGGAAGCAAAGCAGCGAAACTGTAATCAACGTCCGTAACAATGACCCCAATTGGCAAATCTTAAAACAAAAGCAAAATTACACCAGGGCATTCCAACATCGCAGCCAATCAGAGATCGAGTACCCAACACTTAGCTTTGATGTAACGATCCATGTTGCCGCAGCCACCTTAGAAGAATCAGCGACTTCAGTAACACTTTTACATACATTTTGGAAAATCCTGCTATTTCTTTCTCTCCAAATGGACCACATGACTGCATTAGAAACTATGCAACCAATATCTTTGCATCTCCTGTTAATTCTGTCAGTGTGGTTAAAAACAAAGCAGTTTTCACAAGAGTTTGGCGCAAAAAACTTGTTGGGGAGAATCCTCTCCCATTCATCCCACACCTGTAATGCAAAAGAACAGCTAAAAAAGAGATGATCAATCGTCTCTGAATTCTGTAGACAGAGAACGCAGCAATGGGGCGAAATAGACAAATGAGGCAGTCGTTTCTGAAGAAGATCTTGTGTACAGATTCTTTTAAGTACCACAAGCCAACCAAACACTCTAATCCTAGTTTGGAAGTGGAGCTTTCCAGATGTGATGGCAGTAGGTGGGATTGGGGTAGGGGGGCTATGAGGAACTCAAAAGGGGAAACACAAGAGTAGGATCCAGAATTATCCAAGGACCAAAGGAAATTGTCATTTTCAGATGGAACTAGTCTAACAGGGTTAAGTCTAAATAAAAGAGAGCTGTTTTCACCTTCCTCTCTAATAGTGAGGTTTCTTGGAAAATGAAAGTTCCAGGATGCGTGTTTAGGGTGCTGGGATTTGGGGGGGGGGGGGGATGGTTGTTAGAGATACGGTACAGGTGAGGGAGAGATTGGGCGAAAGTCGTATCACCGCACCAAATGACCATTCCCAACATTGTGGGTGATATGAGGTAAGAAGATAGGGTAAAGGCTGGAGATAAACTTCTAAGGGCTGCTATGAGTAGCTTTAGATGCAATGCCAGATTCCTTGCCTGTGTTGGATTGCCCATACTTGCTCTTAATGACTGAACCCATAGTGCATCGTTTTCCTTCATGAACTGCCACAGCCACTTTACACCTAAAACATTGTTTCTCACCCTAATGTTGCCTATGGCAAGGCCACCAAGAGATTGAGATTGCTGAACTTTCTTCCAATTAACCAAATGGAAACCATGTTTATCATCCGCCCTCTCCAAAAAAAGGACCTCATCTCCTTAAATAAATTCTTTATGCCTCCCTTAATGATACCCTACCAACCAAAAAACTCGAAAAAGAAACAAAAAGACACAAAAAAGAAAAAAAGGAAAGAAAAACACGGAAAAGAAATTGTGAAGGACATAGAACTAACTTGTACAGAAATCTGATGGGTAGCTTCAAAGGTTGAATGCTAACTTCGTCAATATGCGCCTGTACTAGATATCCATCCAACAATTGAAGAAAAATACATATTACAGAACCATTCACCATGAAACTATTTTGTTAATTGATGATTAAACACAAGAAGAAGCATTGATACATTCAGAAGATGGTAAACAGTATAAATCATAGTGTTCTAAGAATCCACACGATGATCAACAACAAAATATGAGAATAATTAGAAAAGAAGATTTGTCAGTCCAATACTTTACTACTTGAATATGATTCTCCAATTGATGCCACAAGAATGGAAATTGAACTCTTAAAAATGAGCACATGATTCAGAAGGCAATAGAAGACATTACTCATTAAACAAAGACTTGGATGATAGCCAGAAAAGCATAAATTTGATTCTTCACTGTTTAATAACATCTCTCAATGGCCTCGTACATAAGTTAATGATAATTGGAATTGGCCCAGAGGAAAATTTTATATATATTAGAAGAAAAAGAAAAAAAAAAGTGTGAGACACAGACCCTAGCCCCATCCAAAAATTTGCAAAGGAAATCACTATAGTGAATGTAGTTTTCACCAACCACCGGCAACAAGAAAAACTGCAGGATTGAGATGCTTCCGCTGAAAAGAAAAAAGGGTTCAGCGGTCCAACATCTCCTCCTTATCCACATACAAAAGCACCCAATTGGAAGTAAAAAAATTGGTACTCGTCAGTCCTCACAAAAATCACGAAGGTCTTCTCCTCCTTGGTGCTGTATCCTCAATGCATTCTCGCATTTCAAATGACTTGGAATTGGCGTTATGCTTCTGATCTCGACCATATCTGAAGTGCCCTTTATCTTCTCTACCTCTCCTAGTAGCATCCACGAGCCTGTTGTCAATAGGCCTAACATAGCCCTTGTTGCGAGAGTTATTTGCTGAAGCATCATCTTCAAGACCATATCTAAGCCGCTTCACAGTGTCATCAGTATCATGGTGCCTCACAGAATTGGTCATTCCATATCTATCACCATGTTTCCTTTTATCATCATCACTTCCATCGTACCTAGGTCCTCTACCCCCACCTCTCGCCATCTCAGGAAACCTCCGAGGTCGGATCTGCCTGTGATATTCATCTGCTCTAAATCTCAAGGGGGGATCCACTAAATCAAACTTATGGCTTCGTCTTAAAAGTCTTCCAGGTGAACTCCGAGAAACCAGTGACCGTTGCTTGTAGCTGTTCTCCCTGTAGTAGTATTCCACACCGTCCTTCCGATCCTCAATCCATCTGGATGTATGTGGAGGAGAAGCACGGCTTCTGAGGGTTGAACCAAAACTTCCCATGTGATCCAGAACAAAACCAGGCCGATGATGAGGCGATCTTACCCTGTGCACTCTCACTTCAGACTTAAAGTTTGGTGGAGATCTGCTGGATTGTCTTAAACCAGGACCATAACCAATTCTTCCCCTTGGAGCTTGCCACAAATGAGGAGAACGAGTTCTGGACCTTGACCGAGATCTTGTGCGGGATCTGGAATGATGAGGAGCTCCTCTTCTCTGAATAGGAGAAATGCTTCGCTTTCTCCTGGCTAAAGGATGTAAGGTGTGAAACGAAGAACCAATGCCGTCACCAGGAACAGATTCATGGTATCGCTCCCTAGAATCATTACCCATCAGTCTTGGGCCATACCTTCCAGACCTACCCCTTCCAATAACATTGCTTCTCTCTGGGCTCCCATCTCCTACAGTTGCAGGACCCATATGAGTACTAAATTTATCTTCTCTGTCGACTGGTGATCCCTTTCTAATGAGGGATCTATGCTCACAATGTGAAGAACCATTCAGTGGCTGTCTATGAACCCGTACACCAGTTCCAACACTACCTGCTTTTACAATAGTACCATCTGGGGCAACAACTAGACCACTGCTCTCCAACTTTGCAGCAGCAGCAGCATTCCTTGGACAAGTATGTGCAAAACTAGGACCATAATAGCTAGGTGAATGATGGCAATTTGTACCCCAATGCCTCCCCGAAGAATCAACCCGATGATCGCCTCCCCGGCCTCTGCCATGCAAATGCAATGAGGATCCACCCCTTCTAAAGGATTTTGAAGAACTTGTATCTCTTTCAACTCTAAAATTTGAATCATCCAAGTTGCTGGATCTGAAAGGATAGAAATAGTAAATTAATATATGCATATTATCTTAATGATAAATGATAGAGTAGACAGAAGAAAAGTATAATGGAGTTGTAGAAAGTACCTGCTCTGCTGCATACATGCCCTATCCTTCCACAAGAAAGCATCAGGTGCTGTTTTTCCTTCAATACGAGATGACAACTCCCTCTTGTCAACAACTGTCATGGAATCAAGCCCATCTACGTGAGAACCAGCATTATTCTTTCTACTGGTTCCATCTTTGACCTCCAAAATCATATCTTTGGAGCTTTTACAAGCCTCAGGCAACTGATCCCATCCAGAAGATTTATTCTTCGAACTAGGTGATTGGCTACTTAATTCAATTGCAGCATCCCCCTGTGCACAAAAATCATCATACACATTCCTCATCTTACAGGCACTCTCAACCAACTCAAACTTGTTCTGATCATCTAACCCATCAGATTTTTCCTTCAGTTGATGTGTCACAGCTTTTGCAGCCCTTATCTTACCAGATCCTGATGCAACAACATTCACCTTTGATGAACCTCCAGCATGGGGATGATAGTTAGTTTTATCCACATCCTTTTCCTTAACAATATCTCCTTCAAGACCACCGTGATGAACTTTTACTAATATCTTTTTGCTGCAGTAATGTTCCTCCTCAGCATGTTTCAACATGCAGCCAGTATAATCTGAAGTAGCTTCGAAGTCATAAGTATCTCTGTTGTCTGACCCATAATCCACATGTTCAGCCTCCCCTTCATCATCTATACCATCTTCCCAGCTATGTGTGAGTGACTCCCTCAACTCCCCATCTTCATACTGAAGATCATCATCTTCCTGAAATTTTTCAGCCTTTGCAGTTTCAAGTAAAGTACCTGGGCCATTGTGTGAACCATCAGATTCATAATCACATTCACTGTCATCATAAAGGTCATCTTCTAAAGCAATCCTACCAGAGCTATTCACAAACTCATCACCATAACTTTTGCAAGTCTCCTCAGAAACCAAAGAACCAGTGGCAGCCAGTGTCTGAACTACTGCAGGTATCTGCCTTGACAACTTACAACCATGTTCACCTTGTGCAATAGAAATCTTACCATCTGATTGCTGAGGATCAATGTGCATAGAACAATCATATTCTGCAGCATTCAGATTCTCATCATCATGCATAGTAGCCTTACCATCTTCCAACTTAGCAGTTGAAATAAACTGATGTTCACCTTTTGAAATGGATGCACTTGATGTAGCCAAATCTTCTGAGGGTGGGGATACTAGAGAAGCACCAAGTTGGTCTGATTCACCCATGGTATCATCAAAAGATGCACTACTTAGTGGTCGAGCAATCATAACATCTGCTGCATTCAACATCTTCTCTGAAGCACCGCCATCAAGAAGCATATCAGAGTTTCTTTTGCCATCAGTTTCAAGATCCTGAGTACCTTCCTTACAATCATTGACCCTGGATGCATCATCCATGCATTTGTCAAGCAATGGTTCACGAGTAGTATGATCTACTCCAGAACAAGAATGATTGTGACATGATTCCTTGCACGGAACGTGGCCAGGAGATGGAATTTCACCGTTCTCAGCATCCAAATCTAAATGTTGAGTTGGAACAATCTCATAAGGAACAGTAGCACTTGCTGTTTTTGAAGGCTTTGCAGCACATTCCACAGGAGTAGAAGCAATCATCTCCAAGGGGGAAACAACTTTTTCAGAATTATGCGCTGGAGCTGCCTCTTTCAACAAGTTTGCATGATTTAAAGCATTATCAATCTCTGAAATAATAACATTTTCCTGAAGGCTGGTAATCTCTTCAATAGCAGTGGACTCCTCCAATTTATGCTCCTTTCTTCCTTCATGAATCTCGGGAACAGAACCCATTGTATCTACAATCCCTTTGTTATCATTATGTGCATTAGCTGAAACGACTTGGCCTACCATCTGTGCTGACACCTCAATGACATTTTTTGTATCCCCAAGTGTCTTCATCCCCCCAAAATCATCCAAGTTATCATGTTTCTCACCATGTACAATATCTTCAGGAATACCATGAGAATCCATGCCAGAATCTCTAGAAGGGCTAGCCCATGAATCCATGCAAACATTCAAGTCCCAGTGTGATCTATCATCCCGAGAGGATGGCACTGCCTGTCTCAATGTCCCATCATCCATGTTGCTCGGCGGTGATGCAGGCATCACATCAACTGCAAGAGTGACTCCTGTATCCTTTGCATCTAAGACATCAGTAGGTATTGTTGCCAGATTTCTCGACGTCTCCAATGGCAGAGTATCTTCTTTCTTGTGAACAGGTGAAACACATGAGTAATCACCCCAGTTTGAAATTTCAGTACGAACAAGAGAAAGCTCTTTGCCTGAATCAGTACTCAAAGGAACTTCTCTTTCCTCCAGAAAAGAATCTTTAGCCATGGAAATTTCGTCAGCATAACCAGCACCGCCTTCAATGCTGTTACTGCAAGCAGCAGCAGCCAATATTGAAATACCGGAGAAGTCTTCATTAGAATCAAGTTTTTCCTGAACCTCCCATGACCCTTTTCGATTGGCAATAAGATCAATGCTAGCAGCACAAGCTAATTCATCAGAAACAGCACTGCTAATTGGCATATCATGCTGATTAGCGATGCAGTTTAGGGGTAACTCCTTAGCTGAGGCAGTTTCTCTCTGTTTTAATAGCCACCTGGCCTCCTGTGGTGGTTGTGAAGGCATGCTACGTGGTGGTGAAGGAGACCGGAAACAAAATTTCCTTTTTTTAATGGGTACATGCTCTACTTTGTCACTGAAGCGCCTCCCAAGAACAGTCACACCAAGCTGCTAAGAAGAAATGAAGGTGTAAAACTTCAGAAAAAATGTTGGTGCAAAGAAATCACTTGTAGAGAAGAAACATATAAAGAGATAGATAAACCATTGAAGAGTTAACCTTCTCAGATTCAGAGACTGGCATATCTTCCACCCTGATTGGATTCTTGTTAACCCAATCCACAATCCCTTTAGGAGTTCCAGAAATCGGTTTCCTCGCTCGCCTCGATGCACTCCTACTACCTTTTGAAACTGTCTTCCAAGTCCACTCAGAATTGATAACACTTGCAAGTTCCAGGCCAACTGTGCTCACCATGCTCCCAGAAAGAGATCTACTCCCATCAACAAGTGGTCTGCCACCACAAATCTTGCAGGATGCCACTCCTCGTTTTCTACTCAGTTCGAGAGAAGAGGCTGACCCCCCATTACAAGTACAAAGTTGAATCTGTGAAAACAAAACACCTTCAATTAGACAGTGTTACACATGCTTAATTTCCACGTGTAAGGGCCATGAAATCCCTAAATAGAAGAAGAAAGAACACTCAAAACCAACCATCAAATTGAATCCCTCATAGGCTTTGCATTTCAAAAAATATTTGAACCAGATTCCTGCTCAATCAGCACAGCAAATACTAGAACAAGACACCACCTCTTCACCTGCCAAACATAGGACATTCGATGAGGATCAGTACCAAATAGAAGAGCAGCAAGTCAATATTTACAGCAGTTTCTTTTAAAGACCAATCATTAATGGGCCCTAAAGCTGATAACAAGACTGCCAGTACATGCCAATCAGAGGACATTACCTTGGGGCAGATCATGTTAACCAGACCCCAGGGATTTCAAACAACACCCTCAGTTTAGAATGTTGATTTGAATGGTTGAAACTCAGAAGTTGGAAGGAACTCTTCTTCTGACCCAACTATCATGGATTATAAAATCTTCATGTGGCAAGTGCAGGTCATCAAATGAAATAACTCTAGTTCAATGGCAATCGTTAGACCCAAAAGTGGATTTAGGCATAGGTGCAGTTCAGTGCTAGCAGGGCATATCACCAAAAAGTAAAGATTTGCAGAGGTTCTCCTGTTCAACATTATTTAATCTTAGTAAAAAGAAAGAGACTGTTGTTCGTTCAGATTATGCACAAGAAGGCAGTAGTTCGTCTATGTAGTTAACATCATATATCGAGAAACTTGCACCAACTCCCCCAATGACACGCAGTTTATAAGCAGGAAACAGTCATTCTACATAAAAGCTTCAATTCCAACATCCTAAATCCCTCTTGGTAGTCACAGATCAGCAAATTTAAACAACCTGAATGTTTCCAAACGATCTCCATGCAAATCTCCTTTCCTTAAAGCGGTCTCAAAAGATCATTCACCCCTCTTCTGCAACAAACAGATAATTCGATACGGACAAGCCTCAAGGCTAGCAAAGAGAAGGGGATCGACCTCCAGAAAATCGACAGTGAAGAGATCCAGTAGCCCTAAGCTACGAAAGAAAGATAGATCAGAGCCAATTAGCAGTCATCGTTTATCCTGCAACAAGCTCTAATATTTACTATTTGGAGCCCAAAGAAGCCGCTCTTTTCGACCAAGCAGATTATGACGTTTTTGCTCGTCAATGGTGCCCAAAAAAGCTTACTCCTACTGAAGCAAAAACAAAACCTAAAGAGCACAAAGAGATGCTCCACACGATATATGAGCTTTCAACCCCTGTAAAAGAAAAAAAAAAAAACCAGATCTAGGACGAAATTCCCTTTTTCGCCAGAGCGTAGTCCAGCTCCAAGCCGCGAATCTCGACAATCTGGATCAGGCGGCCTAGAAACAAATCAATCCTAGAGATACCAAACAGATCTAGCTCCACAAAGCTTTTCTAAACCAGTTGATGAGATACTGCTCTTCAGAAACCCTAACCATGACAACCTTCATCCTGCTTCTATCCTCCATCCCCGAACTAACATCTTGCTCTGAGCTCATTCGGCGATCAAAGCATTCGCGTTCGCGTTCGACCAAGCGCATCCGACGAACGCGATAACTCCACTTCGAAATCTCAATCGAAGCAAAACAACCAGAAATACACAGAGAGAAATCAAAAGCTAGCTAGGGTTTGTATACCTGAAAACAAAAAGATCTTCTTCCGTTTCCTTCAGCCAATCGCAAATCGCAACGATGATTCAAAACAAAGCAATCTTCTCTGCAATGCTTCCGAAAGCCAGAGAACCAGAAGATTCTCTCCTATTCTCTCTCTCTCTCTCTAAACCTTTATCTCAATCAGTTCGTTCGACGATCTTCAGACGCAGTTGTTGACGACGACGAATCAGAAAGGCGGTCGAGATTTCCGTTGGTTTTTTCGATTCTCTTCTTCTTCTTTTTCTTCCGTTCGATCATAAGATCATAAGATCATAAGATCATAAGATCAACGATTCTCCTTCCCTTGATGCTTTCTTCCATACAATCTCCGAATAATCAAGCCTCTCTCTCTCTCTTTCTCAAATCTTCCCAATCTTCTTTGCTTTCCTTCCCTGTTTTGAATCAACAAAAAAAACACAACATTTACAGCCCCTCTTAACCATGTATTTATGCTTTACCTTATCCCCAAAACACCCTTAACACTTTTCTCGTATTCCCAAACTGCCCCCGACTCGAACCGGGCTGATCTGGTTTGCGGCTCTGTTGCCAAAGTCAACATTCCCGATTGTGACTTGTGGAGTCCGATTCGGAATCAGTGAGTCAGTCACATCTAACTTACCTTTTCCGAGTTTCTCCGTTTGAACTCGGTGCGAATCTCTATATAGAATCCTTAAAGTTCGGGGCAATGCCCAATATATCAAGTTTCTATTTGGCTAGTATTGTAAAAATAAAAATGGACTTTTTACGGGACACAATTATACAAAATGGAATAGGGAACACAATTATACAAAAATAGAATTAGGATAGTATCCAAAATTTTAGAAATACGAAAAATAGGTTTGGTTTGTTTAAATTTGAAAATAATTTCTTAAATTTATAAAAAAAATAAGTTATTTTTATGAAATAATAAAATATTATTTTTTTAATTTTTACTTTTTAAGTTATATTCTAATTTTTAAATTACGAATCAAACATAACTTTATTTACAAACCATCTGGAGTGATATTATATTTCTTACATTAAAGAAAAAAAAACTTTATTTTATATTGTACTTGATAAAGAAAAAAAAAACTTTATTTTAATTTAAAAGTCAATAAAATTGATAATTTGTAGGATTTTGACGCTTAAAGAGATATCCTACATGATTTTCAATCATTTAAAAAAAAGAATTATTATAAATTTTATAAAATAAAATATTTTATAAATATATTTTATTAACATTATCATGAATTTGCTCGAACCTTGCATTAATCTTTTATAAGTACGTTACCTAAGTGTAATAGTTCTAATATTATTATCTGCATCTTAAACCAATTCATGTATCTTATTTTATAAAAATTGACGCGTTTTTGGGATGTTTTCAATTTTTTATAAATTTGTCAACGAATACCATATTCTCCCTACTAATGATATTTTTATCTTGTAATGTGTGCATGTATTGGTTTATGTAAGGATAATTGTTTTTAAGTTTCCGGATATATATATATATATATATATAAATAAATAAAGAAAAAAAAAAAGTTACTGCAGACATCTTAAACAACTAGGGGCTAAGCTAATATTAATTATTGCATTCTATTTACATTAATTTGCTACATTTGACAATTATTCTAACTCATAATTCCCATCTTATAGAAAATGTACTAACCTTTTTTTTTTTTCTGCAATATCAGTTTTTTGGCACCCGACAGTAGTCATCTTTTCTTTTAAGACGAGACTAATCCTTTTAAATTTAAAAAATTACAGGAGTAAGAGCACATCTCCTAACAGAAATAGACGAGGGCGGGCTCAAACTCGTAATAAGTCTATCCGAACCAGTGAACCAACTCTTTGTTGGTGAAAATGTACTATGATTAAGTTGCCAACTATATCTAAATCATTGATACAATGTAATCATATATCAATACCTTGATTTTTTTTTTTTTTTTATCATAAAATTCTCATATGGTGTTTGATAACTTTACTGATGGACGTGCTCTTCAAAGGAATTAGTGGTTGATATTATTTTCATTTTACATTGATAATTTCTCCAAAGAAACAGAGGTTGAGCTTCTTGTAAAAATCAGCCAAAATATTGTACTATCTTGCAGTCCACTATTCATTAGAAAGAGAAATAGGTTAGAATGTGAAATACAAAATTAGAACAAAATGGATGTGAATAAATACTTGTAGAGTATTATCATATTATCGTTGCATTCGTTGAAGTTAAAAGAAGTTTTTTATAAAACTACTATTAAGTCAATCATACTTTACGAAACGAAATGTTAGAGTATGAAGAAAGAAACAACGTATAAATAAATTTAATATAATGAAAATTAGAGTGTTAATATGAATATGTGATGAAACATTACATGATAAAATTAAAAATTAACATATTTGAGAAAATAATAGGAGTGGCCTCAATTATAGATTACTAGATTAAAGTATTTTGGACACATGATAAAGACTTTTAGATGTGTTAAATGTTTGATTTTGGCTCAAACATGGATTACTTGTTGGATTAGAATATGAAACATGTATTTAAAAAGTAATTATGATTTTTTAAATTTTGGATAAATGTTTAATGATCTGATTGTATTTGAATAAAAAAATCATGTTGGTATAGAATGAAGAATCTTTGTAAGTCATAATCTTTAAATATTGTGGCTAGAGAGTCTATATATTAGAGGTCTCTAATAATTTATTGATCATCCAAACTAGTGAGTGAGATCTAAAAGAAAATGAAGCTTGTTTTTAGAAGCTTTGTAAACAAGTATATAGTTTAAAACTTGTGCGGATGAAGCAGTTGGAGTTTTAATTTTCTCTTAAATATTTTTTTTTTTTTTATCAAAGTTTCATATTTGTGTAATATCTGGTGTTTAATTCCTTGAGATACTTGTTAATTAATAGTAAATTATTTTACACGTGATTTTTTTCTTGACTTTGGAGTTTTTTCACCTATATTTTCGAGTTTTGGGTGCTTTTCTTTGTTGAATCTGTGCGATTGAAGGGACGGGTTTTTTTTTCAACAAATTAGTTCAAAGTAATAACAAAAGTAGAGCAAGACCTCAAACAACTCGAAAATAGAAAACTCATAATTTCTAAAAACAATATGTTTGTCACGCCTGGAATGCACCGCAGCACATTCTACCCAGACGCGGGCGCACTCCCACCGCAGCCGGAGCGAACGCCAGCCATTATGGATCCATAATATTGTCACATCCCAGTACACAGCACACCGCAGCGTCTAGTACCCCTGGGATCATTTGTCCACACACACTATATATTTGTAATATCACCTAGATGGGTTGTGTGGTAATATTATATAATGCTTGAGATGATGAAAGGAGATGATCATAAATATTTATCAGGTGAGAATTTAATTTGTGGAATGAATGGAATGATTATAGAGATCTATATTGGATTTGATTTGATGTGTGGTAAAAAATAAAATAAAAAATTCTGTAAATTTTGGGAGTATCGTGAGAGTACGTGAAGGCTGACAGTGTATTATATACTGTATATGGGTATGTATAGTGTATAGTACGTTGTGCCGGTCATGACGTCAGCCTACGTCAGGGGCGTCGTGACAATATATGACAATTATATATATTTAGAGAAATATGACATTTAAAATCAGTTCAAACATTTATTCAACACATGCATCATTCAACGAATATATTGTACATGTCAACAACATAAATTGCATGAGTTTTCAATAACATAATGCACAATCTCCCTCCTCCGCAAGGCAAGAGAGCGGGTCTAACCCTTGTATGGCCGTACAAGGTAGACACAGCCTCTTATAACCCAATTCACAGTCATTTCAAGGATCGCAACCCTTGTTAGGACAGACCTACTGACAATGAGGACTCGTAAAACCTCATCTGGGTCTAATTCCTAACGAAATGACAATGAGGAATCGCAAAGTCTCATCATTAAAAACTCCAATTGCTAAAATCAGTTTGCATGATCCATAAAACTCAATGTATATATAAATATAACATGCATACAAACAAACATCTTATACGCGTACAATGTCATACAAGAACCAAATCAAGAAAACTATACTCACAGTACAACACGTTCAACTTAAACCCAATCATCGTCGCTTTCAGTCCAGCTCCAAGTTAAATTCAACTAATTTAACCTGTCATAATCACTCCATAATTCAATTTCATGTATTCATATCTATTTCCATCTTTAATTTCTCAACTCACTTCAAATCACGAATAATAAATCCATTTAGGACTCATAAGCAATTAAAGAAACTACTATCTCGTTTTTGTGGTCAATCTAGATATTTCCACAAGAAAGAACAGTGAAAATAGATTTTCGAATCATATTTTCACGACACCATATACTTAGTTACTAAAACTATCAAAGCATATCTACATATCATGTTCTAACGTCCGGAATGCAGTTCTTCACGATTCTATAAACTCAAACCGGGGTTTCATTGGGTTCACATCACTGGTCACATCACTGTGCACAATACTATTCACATCACTGATCAATGTTCACTATTCACATTCACCGTACACTATTCACTATTCACTGTAATTATGCACTATTCGCTGTTCACTATGTCTTATTCACTGTTCACTGTGCACTGTGCACTATTCATCCGAAAGATGTAAATTGTATTAAATTTGTCAAACGGTCTCCAAAACGCATGAAATTGAATCTAACCACAGATTCAGAGTACCGACAGTCTAGGGAGTGTTTTTCTACCTTCCTAGCGGGTTTTCATTCACGTTGAGGGTAAAAACCCAAATTTATTAAAACGTCGTAAAACAGCTCCCACAGTCAAAATTAGTCCGCTAGAAAGGTTACATCTAGCTTAGATAGTAATTTCACGAAGATATAGCGTGAAAATCACTTACCGCGAAGCCGAATTTGACGAAAATCACGCATTCTTCTTTTTCTTCTTCTTCTTTTCTCTGCTTCTTCTCTTCTTTCCCTCTCTGGAAACGTCGGTTCATTTAGATAGTATTTTATTTTATTATTTTATTTTATTTATTTTTTTATTCATATACTATTTGATGAACAATATACTTACTATTTAATACTATTCGTGATACTATTTGATGAACAGTATCTTACTATGCAAGTACTGTTTATTATTTGCTTTTATTTTATCTTTTTATTCGTTTTTCTTCGTACCCTCAATCACACACACGTATATTTGGCTTCTACGTATAACATACGTGTATTCTAAAGCGTATATTTAGCTCTTACGTATAAAATACGTATATTATATATTTCGATATACGTGTACTTCAACGTATGTAGTTAATTAAATTTACGGGGTGTTACAATGTTTCTTTTACAAAAAGTAAAAAATTGTTTTCAAATTCACTCAAATCAAACGATTTTTTTTGTGTTTTTGAATTTTTGAATACAAAAAACTGTATTTGAATCCTAAACTAAATGACATCTATAAGTTGTGTTTGGTTTATAACCCAAAAATTATTTTTAGTTTTTAAATAGTAAAAGAAAAAAAATATAAAAAACTTGTTTGATTGAGTAATTTTTAAAAACTACTTTTCTAAAAGTGAAAACTTAAAAAATGACATTTTATTATTTTTCAAGTTTTCTAATTATATTTTTTTAGGTATCAAGAAAATGAAAAAAATGTTTTTGAGTATGAGACCAAACGCTACCTTAGTTTTTTTTTAAAACTTTATGACTCCAAATAAAACATCAAAAGTCTACATTTTTTTTTTTTTTTTTGCGTTTGCATCAATACAATTGTCACACCTTTACAACAGTTTATTGCGTGACGCATCATACCTCGTACTGCATATAACTGTGGCTATTCTTATGCATGCTTTTGCATGTGAATAGTCTATGGCAGTTACCAGTTAATTTGAAAATAAACATTAATCAAGTAGTTATTTTTACTTCATTTGCCTACTTTCTACAATTACATTTATCTCGTTTACAGTTACTCCAACAAGAAAAAAAAAAAAAAAAAAAAACCTTAGTTGGTGGTATCACGGTTTCAACTTTTTAAAGTACCGTAAATATTTACCAGTTTCAACGATATATATTTAGATCCTTTTATTTGAAGTTAAAAGTTTGATTTTTTCTTCTTTAATAAAAATAAAAATGAGATTATAGTAGATTAATTTACATAATTCCCCTGTGAATCCTTTATTTTTTATTGTTATGTTTATTAAAGGGTTTTGATTTTTTTTAGTGTCAATATACCTTGTTGCTAAACATTTTAAAAAAAAAAAAACTTTGTAAAGCTCCAATCTCTCAAAATAATAATAATACATACATTGGGGGGGAGGGGGACAAATATTCCGTGCGGCAGCGGCGTACCTGCAGTCATCAGACACGTGAATTGACGGCAGTAAATGCTAATTGGACACGTGAACCCTTTACCTCCACCTTCTGACCTTCCGATCATTCAAAAAAAAAAAAAAAAAAGTGAAGTATTCGAGGTGCTTTCATGCTTTTACTTCATCTCCCACCGAACACTCATTTATGATTTATTATCTTATAAACAAATTATTAAAAGCATCGACTAGAAAATATTAACAATTTTTCTCAAAATAGGAAAATAAATATAATAATGGTTCATTAATTTTTCTCAAAATAGGAAAATAGTAAGGGGAATAAAGGGCGTTACGTTACGCACCCAAGATCTGGTAGGTGAATGAATGTTGTCCTGATAAGCATAAAGGTGATTTCGTGATTCTCTAGCAGAATAAAGGGCAAATTCGGTATCTTCGCTTTACGCATCCCTTACTCCCCCCCCCCCCCCCCTCCCCCACCACCGCGTTTCTTCTACTCCACGTAGGGACTCCCGCGACCAATAAAAATAAAAGTCTGATTCCACGTGCAGTCGGCTTGGCTTGGCCTTAAGTCTTTTTTAGCGCCGTTCGCTAAAAGGGCTCTGTTCTAGAAATTTGCCACGTGTCAGAAGGATTGAATTTTTTGACGGTTGAGATGACGTTTGGGGCTTTGGATTAAGGAGGGAAGTAACGGTGATGGATGTGGTTGCAGATAATATCGTAAACAGTGCGGTTCAACTCGCAATTCGCCATCTTTATCCATATTTGGTGACGGGTTAGTGACGGTGATGATGACGTGTAACACACTCATGGGTCCCTGGTCAACTATTTCCGCGAGGGAATTGTTGACTAGCAATCTTCATCAAACGGATCCTCACGGTGATCACCTCCTAGGGTAGAAATAGAATGATATTTTTAAGGGATTTTTTGAGATAGGATCGTGCATCTTTTGGCATTTATGACAGAGGTCGTAATGTTTCAAAAATTAACATTTTAATTCTCTCAACTAACCAATTCTGTCAACCAAATTGTAGTAGGTCTGGGGTTTACTTTATTCTTTTGCCTTTTTCAATTAACAATTACATTATCAGTAATTTTTTAAAAAGTCATAACTTTCTAATCTTAACTTTAATGTAAGTGATTTAAAAAACATTTTTTATTATTATTTTTAACACATTTTAAATTATTAAAATCAAAATTAAAATTAAAAAAAATTATAATAATTATTGGAAGAAGCCATCGTTGGCTTAAATTATAAAATCCCTACAAAATTTTAAAAAGTTTGAGCATTAATAATATACATCAAAATTTGCAAATTAATAGCTTCTGACATGCAGGCACGTGTTGTCTACCATCCATCTGAAAAGATAATATGGAGGCACACAACAGGGGGTTCAGTGCCTGAACAATAAATCCAAAAGGTAATACGTATGTTGTGTGATCTTACGTTAGGTTAGCTCTCTGACCCATCTCTTAATTACCACGTTCGTGTGAAAACTTTTCTCTGAAATTGCCCTTCTTTGCCATAAAAGAGCTTTCCAGAAAAATGGTCCACAGGCCTCTGACATGGAAAATTTAATTACTTATTATTAGATCATGGAGTGTTAATGGTAAAAAATTGTCTGATTCATATCTTTGCGGCTGTGGCTCCTCCGGCCGTACGAATTAAACCCTGTATTAGTTTCACAGCTGATTTTTTTTAAAAAAAAAAATTAAAAAATTAAGTACAACAATAAAAAGAAATATAAAAAACTTAAATAAAAATCATGCAATTTAATTATCATAATTATATTTTTATTTTTATTAAAAAAGAAAAAAAATTCTTACTTGAATTTAACTCCTGACTTCAAATTAAAAAGTTTATATACACCAACGTTATTTTAATTATTTGCATTGATAATTGTGAGACAGACTTTTAAGTCGATTGGTCCCTCCTCAAAAGTATTATAATGCATGCTTCTGCAACATAAATAAATAAATAAACCAAGCATTTTCTTTAATTTATTTAACGTTGGAATGCATTTTTAATACAATAACACTAATATTGAATGTCAGTATGTCACCATCCCCCCTTGCTGGACCCAACTACTTGTGTGTTGGAAAAAAATGCTAATCTTTTGAAAAACCAAAAAAGCTTGCTTCTTTTAAAGAAAAAATTAACAAGAAAGTATTATCTGGTAGTGGTAATGTTCACACATTAAAAAAATAAAAATAAAAATTGTTATTTGTTCACATTATTTTGAGTCATTAATTTTCTTTTTTTATTATTTCTGTGAATTGTTTATTGGTCAGCATTTAAAAGTTTTCATTATATATGTCAAAACTACCTTAATCAATTTTTTTTTATCATTGTATCTGCAATTTAAGCTACTCCTACCATTTTTTTTTAAATATATTTAATTATAATTTTATCTTTTAATGTTTTTTTTTGTTTTTATTATCCAACACTTGTTTTAATTGGTCTGAAAAGTTATAATATCAGATTATGTACAAGGGGAATTGAATTTTTTTAAGGGTCCACCATATGGTACAAAAGAAGTGGGCCTTTAATTTTGATGTTGAATCAAATGGGTCCACACATACATATTGATCTCAAAGTACCACCACATAAATTGTCAAAAATCCCCTTAAAAAAGAGAAAGTTGGGTGCAACCAAGATGGATAGTGCAGGAAGTTTGGGAGACAAACAAAGATTTATAGTAGGAAAATCTTGGTCCACTTTATTATCAAAAGATACTGCACATCACTCATATATGTTGAATGTTGGCTCTCTTCTTTATACTTAGGGGATACAGCTAAGAAACTATAAATAACTTCATTTAATAATCCCAACCTTTCAATTTGGAACTAAAAATTGAATTTTTTTTCAAGTGGGAAAAAGTACATGCTGAATTGTTAGGACTGCCCTGATCAATGTGAATGGAGAAAAAAGGTAACAATTTTATATAATCCATGATGTAGATTCTAATGGAAAATAATGTGTTAAGATGTGCTTAATTGCAAAAGTACTGAATTGTAACTCATGAGATCTATTCATGGGGAGGCATGTGCAATACATTTCTATAACAACTACACTTCACCCACCTTAAACATTGGCCCTAAAAGATGATTTAGACCCGGGGAGTGTTTAGATCTCACCTAATATCGATATTATCTCTAACTTAACTACCTTTAAACCCAGATGTGAGATTTTATTACTATTGAAGAAAAGATCTTAACTTATATTTCAAGTGATGAACTTACTCTCATCGGATGTGAAGACTATTATTTTCGGTCGACACATTTCCAACCATATGCATGTACTATACATCTAAATGTATATAGTTCATGATCGAGTGACCAGAAGAATGTAATTGCATGTATAATTGTATTTTTTTTTTGTAGTTAGAATGTCATTCCCTAGAGCACCCCTCAACACCTTCAAATAGCAATTAATTGAGTAATTGGTGTAATTCGAAGATTTTGTGAGGTGACATAATTAGTATTGTAGTCACTTTAGTACTACTAAATTTGTAGAGCACTACCTAATCAAATCAAAGTGATTTGTAACAGCACATTCAAATCCCATTACATATAATTTAAGAAGGAAAGAAAATTAGGAAAAAAAAAGGACAATAGCAAATACAGAATCCACTGGAAACTCCACTAACCTGAATTGAGGATCTTTTACATGACACCCACATAAACAGAAACAGGAATCTTCTGCTTTCCTCAAACAGCTCCTGAACTACAGAATGAAAGATTCTGAAAAGGAGAAAGCAATGCAGATCCAAATGGAAACCAAAAGTTTCCAACACTTGCTTTCAACTCCCGAATAAGTTAGAATGAACGCGAAGACTCAAACTCAGTTCAAGGTTCCACAGAAAAATCATAAATTTTATGATTTATATTAGCAACTCATCAAGAAAATTGGAGGCAGGCCTTCCAAGCTCTCTCTTCTCTTCTTCACATCTAAACATGGCTCAGTTTAACAAATTTATTCCCCCCAGTAACAGACCTCTATATATGCATAGTGATATGAAGATCTTCATCACCTGGTCTAGGAAGTGGTTTAGGAAGCAAGAACCATGGAAGCACCTCTCTCTAATAAGGAATCCCAGAATCAAACAGATGAAAGAAAGAAATAAACCCAATGAACAAATCATTCCCACATTCTAAAAACACTTGAATTCTAAGAATCATCACAAATGGCGGTCACAACTCGAAGCGGATGAGCCTGTTCAGTTCCTCCATTTCTTTTCCAAAATGCCCTTCTCCACCATACTTGGAACCCTCTTTGTATATTAGGACAATCTTCACTAGAATTCAAGAACCTATCAAACCAAGCAAGCAAAATCCCTTGCTGCCAAGCTAATGGCAGAGTAAGAATAGTGTTACAAAGACCATCTTCAATCAAATGCCGGTCAAGTCCTCTCGACGCCCTTCTCATCCACGCGAAATCATCATAAAATGGCTCCAACCATGTCTGCAAAAGCAAGCACCTATCCTCCTTAGATGCCAAGAGCTGCCCCTTTCCAATTCCAACGAAAAGCCTTGCAGTTACCCGACTCACATCATATCTATGAATTGCAGGGACATTAGAATGAGCTTCAGATAGATCAGATTGAGCTGACCATGTCTTCAAGAAGTCCTCAGAAATTTGCCGATCAATCAAAATGTCTAAAATCCAATGCAAGTTGTCAGCTTGACGTGAGATTTGAGCTACTTCGAGCAAGTCCGAGGACGCTGCGCGAAGGAAATGGTAGCGGAGGAGTTGAAGACACCCATTACAAGCAGAGTACAAAGATTCTTTACTAAGATCATTTTGAGATGAATTTTCCCTGAGCATTTTGGAAACTAATGATTTCATATCTCTTCTTGCTTTCTCATCTTTGCCCTGAAGAACCACCTGCAAGAGCTTAAGCAGAACTTCTTCATTACCAGAACCAGAACCTCGTTCTTCTGGTTCTGCAACAACTTCTACAGATACCCTTTTCAGAACTTCCCCTGCTCCTGCTCCTTCAAGATGAAGCTGTGATAACAATGAAGCTACTTTTTCCTCTTCATCTTCTGCCCAAGGTACTGCTTCTAAGTACTCCAAACAAGATAGAACTCCAGCATCAAAATAAATTGCAGCAGAAACCTAAAAAATTATATATACCCAGAAAAAAAAAATCAATTTCAACAATGCCCACAAAAAAAAAAAAGGAAAGACAAAAAGAGTATATACAAGGTTAATTAGTAAGACAAGTTACCTTCAAAATGCCCAGAACTTTTGAAACATCTTCCTTCATCAGCTTCCTTCTAATATCCTTACAGTACATCAATCTCAAAGTCTCAATATAAATTTCAACATCATCACAATCCGAAATCTCAACAATTTGAGGCAAAGATCTCTGCTGCTGCAGCGGCTGATGCTGCTTAGAACTTTTGTTACACAACTTTGTAGCAAAAAATCTGCTATGGGCAACGAGGATCTGACAGTGTAAGTTTATAGACACACTCAATCCGTCCTTAGAAGTAAGAGTAAGCTTCAAATCACTTGAACCCGGATCATTAAACTGGTTCCCGGGGCTACAATTCCCCAGAATCTCTGCCACCCGTTGCTGCAAAATCGCCTGCTTATCTTGCACTGAAATCTGAGGCTTAACTAAAACATGATTCACATTATTATGACCAACATTACCAGACTGTGTCAAGATCTGGGCGGTTCTGGGGTGGTGGCAATCTGCTTCGTTAGCCATCATCTCGAAAAGGGTCGGGCTGGATCGGGTTTTATCGATTGGAGAACCCGCCGAAACCGTCACCGTCGCCGGAACCACCGGAGGAGGAGAAGATGGGTTCAAAATTCCGGCATTGAGTGCAGAATTGAACTTGCTGTAGCTAGAAGGATAACAAGCGTAAGCAGCAGCAGCAGCAACGGTGATGCCGAGAGAAGCGGATGGAGAGTCCATAATTGGAGAGACCCGACCCGGAGAAAATCTCACCTTACAGAAAGATGACGGCGAATTTAACGGTGACGGAGAAGCAGTCGGAGAGAGATAGGATTTAAGGGTGGCGGCGGCGGCGGCGGAGGTGTGGTGGTCGGAGTCTTGATTCGCCGGCGCCGGCGGTGGAGGTGGTGGTGGTGGGAGTGTAGTAGTGGGAGTGGTTTTGGTGGTGGTGCGGCGTGGTGGGGGAGGTAGTGGTTTAGTGGTGGCGGAGCAACACCAGGAGGAGGTTTCCGGCGAGACGACGGTGGGAGGGTCAAGTTTACGGTGGTCGGAGGTGGCGGAGGTGGTTATGGTGGTTTCACGGCGCTTGCGACGTTTAGGTTTGGAGGTGGTTTGGGTTTGGGTTTGGGTTTTTAGATGGGCAGCTGCCATTAGAAGTAGTGTAATTTCTTGTCCTTTCTTCGAGTAAGAGCGAGAGAGTGAGCGAGTAAGAGGAAGTTGGCGATTGTCACGAGACAAGCAAGCTGAGAAGCGTCAAAAAAAGTGATCAAAGGGACAGCAATTTCAGTACCAAAAAATAATGTGGTTTGTGTCACACGGATCGGTCATCATGAGCCGTGCGATTCATCAATTACTGATACTGTGGGGCCGTAAGGGCATGATGGATAGGGGACTAAGGGAGCATGGTATCAGCAAGTGTTGAGCTTTTTTGGTTAGTCAAGAGTCAAGAGTCAAAGAGCGAAGACCGAGACTCTTTAAAGGAGTGTATGTGAATGTGATGTATGATAGTGATCATGAGAGATCATTCATGAGCCCACCAAGATGATTTTCCACCTGTCATTTACCCATTTGCAGATAAAATCAAGGAGGACAGTTAACAGAATAATTTCCTTCTAGGAATCATCTATGCTTTTGGAGGACAGATCTTTAATGGGTACCCTCCACGTGTAATCTAAGCATAGGGTTGATCGTTTTATTATTATTTTTTATTTTAATTTGAATAATGTCAAAATAAGTCTGGCAAAAAATGGACGGACCATCTTAGCCATCCAATAAAAATGATGCTTTGCTTGTAAAGGTTGCTAATTACAAGGCTTTGGGGTCGCATGTGCTCTTAGGTATTGATCCCTCATTCTGCTATTTGTTTATTTTGTTCAAGGCAGAAGCAGTGTTGTGCCCTACAGGAACGCAGAGAATATGAAGCCTAGAGAAGAAGCACTCAAAAGAAGAGAGATTAGAACAATTAAAAAAAAGATAGGACGTAAGCATCAATGCCGGTTGCCCGGTGAGATGCTGTTGCTTCTCAACAAAATCAGTGCATAAAAAATAAAATAAAAACTCTATGTTGTGTAGGCCTCAATTAATTATTATCCTAAATATTTAGGATATAATATATGAATCTTGTTTGGCCTTTCAAAGATTCATGTTTTTATAGTTCTATCTTGTTTTGACATTGATTATCAACATAATACAACTCACGAGAGACACTGATAATGATGTACTAACTTTAATTAGGGCGACATTAGGACTAGTAAGTAGTATATTGAATGTTAATGGAAAAGATTACGATTATTACATGCTTTTATATAAAAAAATAATGTTAGTAGTATAATTAGCTCTATCATCATCAATCACCATATCACAATCTTGTGAAAGTATCAGACTCATTCCTGACTCATTAATCCCCCTCACTCTCTAGAATGAGTCAGTGGTAAAAATTGAAGCTAAAACTTTTAAATTTCAAAGCAACCTTTTTACCTACTGTACCAACTCGTTGTTGGAGTTGCATACTTTCACATTAATTTTGGTATTACTATGAATTTGTGATAATGGGCTTCTTTTTTAAGTAAATGTTGATAAATGTGATTATTATGGCCTTGCTTGATGAGAGAGCAACGGATGCCTTGAGCAGGGAAAAAGATGATGAAATTTAGACGCTTAAGCATATTTGACACTTTTTATTATTATGATGCTGAGCAGTGAAGTCAGATGTTCAAGTTGAATCTTCGTATTATTTAATTCAAACCACTCTCAAGTTTAGTGAATTTTCTTAGTTTTTGAATCATAGATTTTTTAACTGTTATAACTGTAAATAAAAGAGGACTTCAGAAAAGTTCTTTAATTAATACCTTTCAAATTCAGTGAAGCAAAATCAGAATGTTTTCTTTATGAAGCTTCAAATTCAAAAGCCTGGTTTAAAGTTCATAACTTAGAAAATAGAACAATGTAGGAAGAAAAAAGTGAATTTATATGTTTAACATGCAAAAGTAGTAACATACCAAGATCTCATATAATTAGTATTTTGTATTCATCAGATTAAAAATAATTAGTAAAACTACAATATTACATTGCCTTTTGAAAGCAAAATAAATTAAGAAGAAAAAAAGGCTTGTCTAATTATACCTATGGCCAACCCTCCAACCAGCTTCCAATGGAACAGTAAAGCATCATAATTATGTGAAAAGAAAGTGAAAGCTGAAAAAGGCAAAAGAGATAAAGGATGGTTGCTGTCAAGACAAGCAAAACTGGACCTTCTTGCCTGACAAATGGAGAAAAGAACTTCATTCCGTTTCTTTGGAGTTAGTACGATTTTGCAAATATTGCAACTTCCTCTGCTGGATTGCCTGTCATCAAGCAACTTTTCATTCCCTCGGGTTGCTCAAAAGGGAAACACCTAATGGTTGCGCCAGTTTCTTCCTTCACCTTCAGCTCCTCTGCATCACTGTAACAATAATAACAACTTAAGTCTCAATGAGTTTGAATGCATGATAAATAATCAATTAGGAAAATGCTCAGGAGATTCAAAAAGTGTCCTCTGCAAGCATACCCAAATGCCTGAATCTCTAGGATCAACACAAAGATGCGTGTACTGGGTGGTTCTATGTTGATCCAGTGGACTAAAGTGTTTTGAGTACACTTCTTGGGTGTACTCCTGACTCCTAAGCCCCTCTATCAAGGTCCAATTCAATTATACCAAGACCCTGAGGTCATTAAAACAGTCAAGAGACCCAAACTCCAAGAAAGCAACATGTTGAATTCTTTAGGGCCTACTTACCCATGACTTCTTGTCCACCAATAGGTGCATACCACCTATTATAATTAAATAAGTTTGTTAGTTTTCAAGTTTTTGATTTGAGAAAATCTTCCCACCCCCACCCGCTTTCTCCCTTCAGGGACTTTTAGTTCCTAATACATATTCTAGCGCACGTATCTTAATGAAAAGAATCACAATTCAGTAGCCAGAGAACATCAATAAGGCTGATATGTCCGGTCCACTGTGGCATTCTGGGGCATAAGATCTTTGATTTGTCAGAATCATTATATACACCAGTAATAAAGATGATTGACGACTTCTATTCCAATTCTACTCAAAAGTATCATAAATTTTATATTGCCCTTGATCCAGATTGTTCTTGCATGATATATACACATTTAGCACAAGTGAATTCTCCAAGTATTATATTTACAACAGTACACATGTAAGAAAATCAAGCGGGTGGAGGAATAGTAGACTTCGATAGAGATAATTAAGATTATAACCACATCTGATGTAACAGTATATTTGATTTTTGATTGAACAGAAGTGGAGGAAGATAGATTCATGCAGCCAAATTCCATCTAGTTGAAAAAATTGGTTATTTAGTTAAGCTCTATGTATAAAACATTCTAAATGGAGCATAAATACCTTGCCGACCAAGGACCTCTTGCCCATTTGCCTTGAGATATTGTCTCCTTAAGCTCATTGTATGAACTCACATCCACAATGTTACTGCATAAGGAACTCATTTTGGGTCAGTTTAAAGACAACCCAGTAAAGTGGAACTTTTATAGTTAAGAAAACTGCACATGTATTTTCTAAACTATCTATATATATTTTGTTATTACAAGTGCGTGTTTTTTGTATTAACAATTAAAATACGCTATGCACCATATAATAGGTAGGTGTAACAAACAGATGGCATTTATATGTTTTGAAAAAGCAGGAGACAGTACCTATCTCGAAATGATGTTGCTTTCAGCAAAAGACATGACTGGATCTCGTCCAACTTGTCCTTCACGTAGGTTACTAAAATCGAAGGTTCCATAGATATTCCAAAAACCTTCCCTTGCTTTCCAGGAACATCTCTTCTAGATATAACCAATGTCCCACTTGAAACATCGCGAGGTCCAATTTCAATCCTCAAGGGCACACCCTAATGAATGAGAAGTTTGCATAAGGATGGAGAACATCTAACAGTAGAACTACATATATAAAGACTAAACTTCTTGTAATTTGAATGCAAATTTATAGCCTTTGATAGAGCGGAGTGGAGGAAGTGGATTCATGTAGCCAACCCCATGTAGTTGGGAAAAGGCTTAGTTAAGTTGAGTTGAGTTGAGAGTGTGTGTGTGTGTGTATTGGTGCTAAATAGTAGAACAATATTTGTAATAAAGCAAAGATTATCTTTTTAAAATGAAGACAAATACAATATCATGTCTCCGACTCTCCTGATTAAAAATGAACAATTTCAACTGTAGCATGCAACCCCAAAGGTGCAGTATTTTGATACCAAATGACATACTTCTGATAAGCATTAAAGTTTACAAGTTGATAAGTAAAAGTAAGAACATACTTTCATCTCCCAGAAGTTGAACTTCCATCCTGGGGTTCTCTGTTCTGAATCATCCAATTTAACTTTGATCCCTGCTGTTCTCAGCTCTTTTTCAATGGATGATGCAGCATTTAGAACTATTGATTTCTCATCAGCCTTCTTCCATATTGGTACAACTACCACCTGGGAATATGCATTCGTTAATAAATTATTTTCTTAGTAATGTGTGAAAAAGAAGAAAAAAGGTTATGTAACATCAGTGCACTGAGTTTGCATAAATATGTCACAAATAGTTCTTCCAATAGGGGGAAAAAAACCTTAATTTTAAACTGCACAGACCAAGAATTTTAACCATTAGTGCAATCCACATGCAATTGCCGTGCAACCAATGAGCACGGGCCACCAAAAATTATGCTTGACTTACTTGTATTGGAGCAATTTTTGGAGGAAGCATTAAACCAGTATCGTCTCCGTGAGTCATGATGATACCACCAACAAAACGCGTGCTTACAGCCCATGATGACTGCCAAACATGTTGCCTTTGTCCATTTTCATCAGTGAACTGTCCTACCAAATGGTTTAAAGGGGGGAAAAATCAGTATTAAATAAGTCATCAGATGATAATAGATGTAAACAAAATTGAAGCACTCAACAAATGATATTGAGGTTTCACATATAAACCTAGTAACTACTAATTACATGCAGAATATTAACCAGCTCAGATAGAACATAAGCAATGATGACATGAGACTAGATTGGTCCAAGCACTATCCACTTGGTATTGAGAGGCAATATCCAAGTAAATATTAGGTATGGTATAGTATAGTATAGTAAACATGTCTAGACAGGGACTAGTAAAGGATTCTAAGTTACACTAGATTGGTCCAAACTTGCATTCATTTGAATGACTTGCAGAATCTAGTGAAACAACTATGCAAAATCAAAGACAAAATTACATCTCAATTCGTCCCAGTCTAAAAGACCCAGGCCCAACTTTTTCTGAGTCACAATTGACTCAAACATTGTGGTCATTCCTAGAAATATAAATATGATTCAGCTTATATCACTTGCATTGATCCTACATATGGTGTCTAAATTGTTAGAAACCTTGATTTCAAGAGTCCAATGCAAGGACAATAAAGTAATGAAATTGTCAAGCTACATCACTAAAGAAATTTATTACGATAGATACTGCACTTGAGAAATGAAATTCCCTAATCAACAATCCTAAGACATTCTCTGAATAAATACCATAGTAGGTTTGCATCAACAAGAAGACAGAGAAGAGAATCACTACAGTGTAGTTAAACATACTCTCCAACAGCAGCAAATGAAAAAAAAAAAAAAAAGTTCTTAAAACACCTGTGTTCCAAAAGCACGAGAAAAATTTTGTCCAAGGTTATGGCTTGTTCCAGACTGTAAAGCTTTTCTATCACCCATCATAGCTTCAATTGTATAGGTCCTAGAAGCACCAGCAAATCTCTCAACATTTGACTTTCGACCAACAATAACAGGTACTGCAGCTTGATCATAAGCAAATTTCTTGTAGATATCAATCATCTGTAAAGCCTGCAGCAAAGACATCAATTACTAAACCTCGACCAAAATATACTCATCTTCCAAGCAAACCTAAATAAATAAAATTAATAATAATAAAATCTACTTGGAATAGTGACACAATCTTTCAAGAGTATAAACAGCTAACCTCTTTTTCTGCCTCTTCAAAGGTAGCATGAGCTGTATGACCCTCCTGCCACAGAAACTCCAGAGTTCTCACAAATGGTTTTGTGCGCATTTCCCATCTTGTGACATTTGCCCACTGCAAAATATAAATTGAATTACCACGCAAGAAAAAAAAAAGAAGCTCATCGTGTCCTACAACATATTCAAATGGGAAAGAAGCATGCAACAAAAAATGTACCTGATTAACGAGAAGAGGAAGATCACGGTAACTATGAATCCATTGAGTAAACATATGATTTACAATAGTTTCACTAGTTGGACGGACCTGCCAGTACCTCAAAGGTGCAAGTCAAAGGAATGAAATAAAAAATCAGGTCAAAATGTTTGACAATAGTAGGAAAAATGTATCAGGCCATCAGCATATTAGTTGCAAGAAAAGAAATACCACAAGCTTTTCTTCAAGTTCCTTGCCTCCGCCAATGGTTACAAGTGCTAGTTCTGGACTGAAACCTTCGACGTGGCTAGCTTCTTTCTCTATGAATGAGTATGGAATAAACTGCAGTGATGGACTGGATATCAAAAAATGAGAAGAAAATACAGAACAAAGAATGGAATAAAACACTTGCTAAAAAACTGGTCTAACAAATCATGAAACCTCTAGATTCTAAAACATCTTTCCAAACCCCTCATTTAGCATTAATTCCCGACTTAGTTTCATCAATTAACATGAAATTATCAGAATCAACATACAGTATGAAATATAATTATGAATATGGTTACTATTAAGTCAACTAACTCCTTTTCTCTAAAACACGCCATATATTATATCTTTAGATACTTTCTCATAGGATTTGTTTATATTAGCAAAAATTACACAAAATTCCTATTATTCTCCTAATACCTTCCATCAGTCCCCTCAGATAATAAAAAGCTTTTATGAAAATTCTCTCATTAAATTCCAATTGATTGTTTTAGACCAAAGTTTTGATTTTTAATCAGTTTTCAATCACACCCTACCATAATTGCATCATATGACTAAATCAACTTAACACGTTGATAATTGTCCACAACTTTAAGAAACACCCATCTCTCTTTCAATATTTTGTATATTATGTCATATATATATAGTCATCCTTTCTAGTTACATACTTGATGCGAATTGATTTATGAAATGTCTCTCAATGTTCGTGTATTAGGTTAGTAGGATTCAGTGGTCTGGCACGCTTTACCATGTAAAACAGTAAGACAATTTTCTCGATTTTTTACAAAGGTAAAAATCGGGTATTTAACCTCTTATACCATGTATAGTATCACAAGGAGCAATAAACCACTTATATAAAGGATCAATCAATAAAGAGTTGATAAAGTCACCAATGGAACATGTTGAAGCAGGTTGGATTCTTACAAAGTAAGGCCCTAACAACATTTTCAAACAATTGAGTGAAGTTGTCAGAGAGGCTGTGTGTTGTTAATGTTCATCACTGTTTCCCAATAACTACAGCAGTTATGAATCAGTTTCATATCGTTTTACTAAAGAGGGCACCATATTTTGCAACTTCACCGTCAAAGAGTAAGATTTAAGGTCAACTTCTTTCATTTTTTGATCCATACACATACGCTGCAGTAATAGATCCATAAGCCTCAATTCTCCAGGTTGAAGAATACAAAACCAATTTCAAATGGATCCCAATTTCCAATGATCATCAAGGGCTTTCCTTATGATCTCCCTCCCTCTCTCTACAGCCCCAAAACTATTAGAATCACTTCTCAGATTAAATTTTGCACTAAATTTCTTCTATATCTAAGATTGATATCTACATTTAGCCAATCCAATCAACCATTCATATGTTCAACAAGAAATAAAGCCAATAATAATAATAATAATTTGAAGATTTGTAAGAAGATGAAACCCAAACCTGTGGGAAATACATGTTACTGTGACCAGTCTCCTTGAACTTGACATTCAAATAATCCTAGAACCAAAAAGAGATATATTTTAACAAAAATAGAAAGGAATTTAGTGATTTAGGGGATAGCAGTGAGTAAATAAAACCTGAATAGCTTCCCAAATAGCATAGCCGTAAGGGCGAATAACCATTGTGCCTCGGACGGGACCGTAATCGGCGAGTTCGGCGTTAGCGATGACATCCAAATACCAAGCATTGAAGTCCTCAGATCGAGAAGTTATGAAACCTTCTTTCTGCTGCTGTCGCTTCTCCTCCTCCTCGTTGTTCTTCTTCTTCTTTACGGCGCTTTGGCTTTGAGTTGAGAAGTCGCTCGATACCGAAGCCAAGGGCTTCGAAATAAGACCAAGAACACGGTGGCGGCGGTGGTGGTGGTGGAAGATGAAAGCCGGTGAGCGAACGGAAATGGAGGCGGCGCCGTTGGTGGTGGCGGAGGAGATGAAGTGAGTGAGAGAGGGGAGTCGCAGAGCTCCAATGCTCGCGCCCAGTGGTTTGAGCTTCATCACCACTTACTATTTCCAACACCGTTCTCAACGGATGAGGCTTTCCAAGGTTCCTCACAAGTCGCAACGCTTACGAATTTTATGTTTTATTTGATGTGATAAAAATCTTATGTACCATAAAATTAATGAAATCAAACAAATAATACATACAAAAATCCTTGAAATGTGATATATGTGCAGTACCAGTAAATGAGATGTTTTCAGATTTTTTTATATTTTTTTATGTTAATAAAATGACCCAACTCACACATCTTTCAGTGAATGTTGTCCTTTTGTTGCAAGGGCCTGGCCCTCTCATGGCAGGGCTTTGCCATTTTTCTGTAGGGCTCATTTGCTTTCTTGTTGTCTGTTTTTCTGTTGCAACGAGCTTTTGTGCTCATTTAGATGGCTATTTTAGCCATGTTAACGGCCCATAACATCGATGCTCTCAGCCCATTTCAGTTGGGCCATTAATTAATGGGGTCCGTATCTTGTCGTGGGTTAAAATGCATGCTTATATATGTGGACGTTAAACTCTGGATTTGTTTTTATGTTTTAGACAATTTCTAACAAACAATATTTAGATGGGTGCAATGCAAAGTGTTGAGATTGACTCTACCTCTGTACTTGATAGAGTTGTATATATTGAGTGAGAGTCATATTAAGTATTTTTATGACATACTTTAATGTTGAAGATATGTGTTATGGGTTCAACTTTATAGATTTAGTCAACTACGTGCGCAAGTGTTCTTTCAAATTACTCATAAAGAAGTCTTATCTTCTTACATTAGCAAGAGATGTTCCTTCAAGAAGAAAGGAATATATGACTAGAGAAAGAGTGCTCTAAATCCTGAAAGCGCTCGTTTGTATAATGCATAGATCTCTTTACCCATTCACGTAAGCATGATTAACCAAACCACTTAAAATTGATTATGTTAATTGTTTGGCTGGTTCTTTAAATGTATTTTTGTTGCATTAGTTTTTGATTGATTGTGGTTGAACAACCCAACACGAAGCAAGGAGAAAAAATATATATATAATCAAAAATTAAAAATGCAAAATCAATTATTTGGGTATGATAAACAGATTATGTGGGTTTGTAAGGATGTGTTTGAAGCCCAATATCTTAGTGTTCAAATCCAGCAGATGAAAGTCAGTGGGTCAGCCATTTTAGTTAGTCCAACGGGCCCTGAGAAATTCTGCAACGCATGGCTAAAACTCAAAGGTAGACTCCCGTACAATCATTGGTGTTGCTTAAACATGTAAACGGTCGCCAACCAGAGGTTGGCACGGTAGTTAGGAGCATGAGGGTCTAAACGAGGGGTCCAGAGTTTGAATCGAAGTAGGTGGAAAGATTAATAAAAGCTTTTTAAGTTTCTTTGAAAAGAAAGTATTATATCCGAACTCCGGCGTCAGATTCTCGTTAACAAAAGGGTTTCAAGTAGCGTTTGCTTCAGCTCTCAAAAAAATAAAAAAAATAAAAAATGTAAAAGGTTAGGGTCCTTGATGGGTATGTCCGTACATGTTGTCACCCTTTTAATGGATAAGCATGATCATTAGCAATTTAATACTCAAAACTCCTAGTACTTGCTCTATAGCATCATCAGTAATCACTAATTGCACTAGCAATATTTATTAACATATCTCATCTCTCCCAAGTTCCAACCACAACTATAATAAATAATTAACCTCCAAAGCGCCCTTATTTTCATAACCCAAATATTATATCAAAAGCAAAGCAACTCACCCAAAACCGCATTAACAAAAAAAAAAAACGAACCCAAATCAAAAGCTCCAAATTGACGTGATTATGTTATGTTTTTGTCTTGGTCTCAAATCATTTAAGATTTTGTTGGGAGGATATAATGATATATTGGTAATTTTAGAAGTTTATTAGAAGTAGAAAATGTAATGTAGATGTAGTAGCAGAGCATGAAACTATTGATGAATGGGAAAGTGATAACGATTAATAATAATAATAAATAAGACATAAGAGACACAAGAGAGAGAGATACATACAGAAAAGGGGTAGGTACAATGAGACCAACATCCCACATGTTGAAATGCCCCACAATACTCATTCATGCCGGATAATGTCTATCATATCATCAAATTAATGTTGACATGGAAATCATACCCACTGATGACAAGATGGAAGATGTTGACCAAGTGAGCCCAGTTCCCTTACCCCTCCATCACTTCCTCACTCGATCTTTATATATATTTCATCCCACAACTATATAATAATAATAATAGTACAATGTAATTGATGTCGATCATGTGTACCAAAAGTAGATGGGTAACTGAAAAAATTGGATGAATATTGCATAAAAGCCCTTTTGATGGCAATATTGGATGTCCGAATTAAAGTTATATAGTACATGAGCTTTTATTGTTTTAATGTTCTTAAACTTGGTTTTTTTTAAAAAAAAATTTATTATTATTAGTTTTTTAGCACATGTGTCCTTATTCTCTTTGGGCGAGACTAATCCTCCTACATTCGAGTATGGCAGAAACGTTTGAGCTGACCCTCTCAATATAAACAGATAAATAAAGGTACGCTCAAACTCAAACTCGAGACGTGAACCTCAATTTTACTTATACTCAGTTCTTCAACCAACTGAGCTACCACACGTTGCACATATTAAATTAGAACTATTGTTTATTCTTTTTCTTTTTTTTAAATGTAATTATTTTAAACACATTTTTAAATATGTTGAATTCAAAAAATAAAAAAAAGTTATTTTTAAATTACACACCTAATAGGTCCTGATGTTTTGTATAAACTTTTTTTTTTTTTTTTTTGAGAAAGACTTGAAAGGACAATGATATTGTGTTAGGCATCCCAAACATTATAAAAAGATGAATGTATTTTACTATTAAGGCCAAATGATACATTGAACATTTTAATAAGACACTTCACATTGTCATTGTAACAGTTATTTTCCACTACAAATCCTTCACTATCAAGAAGTTCATGAAGTCTTCATTCACTATCTTGATACTTTATTCTCGATGAGTCGGTGTTTGTAACATCATACATGTCAATATCTGATAAACTAAATTTTGTCAATTTTAGGAGTGCGTATTGTCAATATTACACAGTCAACACTACCTTTCTTAATGTGCTTCTTATTCAAGTTTTTGCTCATATATATTAAAAACTAGTTGATTTTGATATTTTGCATCATATAAAATTAAGAAATCAATGTAAATACATCATAATCAATTAATCATAATGTTAAAGTTTAGTAGGTTTTATTTTCTTCTTAACAATGGCAATCATGATAAATATTAAACAAAATTGTACCATTTGATTTGAAATCTTTGTATTATCTTTTATGGAAACTAGATGTATTTGGTATAAATGAGAACTTAATTATTCTAGCATTTTTTGTAGTTTTAAAATATAGAATTTTCATGTTATGTTAGATAGGTATAACATGCACCGTGGCAATTTGAGCTATAAAATTAAAAATTTGAGTTATCACATGAAAATACAGTCCTCTTATCGCCATTAAACTTAAACAATAGAAAAGTATAGGATCACTAAATAAGCTTTGAATATTATATTAAAATGTGGTAAAATACATTAGATATTAACTCTAAGATTTATTGTGCAACATAATTGACCTAACATTTTGTAGATAATAGTTGCTATCAAATTTACCTATTCTAATTTTTAATTTAATTTGAAAAATCTCATATCATTTAAATTCAATGTGTTTGACTTATATAAATATGACCAGTCAAAATATAGAATTTTCAACAAGACATTTGCACTATTTCAAACACAGTTAATTGTTCACATTCCATGATTTTTCTCCAACTTTTTATAATCCAAAATAATTAGAATAGTTCCACATTGAAGAGACGAAGAATTTATAAGTAAAAGGTCAAAAGTAGAAAGCAAAAGATAGAAAGAGATGTGACTTTATAACCCGTTTCATGTTTAACATTTACATTTGGCTCATCCTAGGGGGTGAGAGAATTAATAGGTCAGGAAACGAATCTGATACATTTTCGAGAATATTGTATGATGATGATACTGATTATATAATTAACTACTAATTTCATCTAAAAAAAGTTCAAAAGGTCATATTCTCAACACAACTTTATTATGAAAACATGAAATTCTAATTTCTAGATAATTAATGGTACATACACATTGTAAACTTATCCATCATCAAATTATACGTTATAAACATGGATATGCGTTATACATGATATGCATAATGAAGGGAAGCATGAAAATCACAACTCTAGACGTAAGTTAAGTTTGGATATACTAGAAGGAGACAAGTAAGAAAAAGATAAAAGAAAAAGAAAAAGAGGGGCATATAACATCAAAACCAGGCGGAGATTATTAGTTGTTAAAAAAAGATGGAATGGAAAAGAAAGATACAAATTAGGGGTCAATGGTGTTGAACTGTTGATGATAATGTTGTCGTTGTTCTTTGGTTTATTTTTACTTTTATTTTTTCTTTAATTTATATTATAATTAGTGGGATTTGAGGAATTTATATATAAATAAATAGTAGCTGATGAAAAGCGTGTGGATGAGGAAGAAAAAGGAGAGAACCGACACGCTTTAGTACTCGGTCAAAACTCCCTCTTTGTCATCTCGCTTTCTTCCTCACCTCCCCACACTCAGTCCACCCTCTTTCTTTCTTTCGTTCTTTCAATCTTTCAATCTTTCAATTCTCCCTTTGCTCCTTTGTTCTCACTACACTCCGAGACAGTGCCAACCCCATTCTAATATGGGCCATGCTTGCTTCTCCGTGCATACATGTCCACTTTCCACAATGCTCGTCATCTTCTGTTTCATGCATGGTATGTATATATTAAAGATATTGAGTGCATGCATATGTGTTATATAGTCAACATGATTGATGTATTTATATTTAGCAATAGTTCATGAATAGTTTCATGTATGAATATTAGTTCATTGGTACATACATGTTATGTTCTAGGATTTTGTGATATACATATTACTAAGTTACTCCATTGAATGTTATTAATTAGATGATTTCGGGATATTTAATGTGATCAAGTATTTATAAAACCAAGCTGTTTAGATTTAAGTTGAATAAACAAGTTAGTTCATTTCTCTCCTTTTTTAGCCTCATTTGGGATAACTTTTTTAAAACCTTTTTTTTTTTGTCAATTGCTTGTAGGAAAGGCAAGCTGGTCTTTCCCAACTTCTTTTAAAATTAACATTTTTCCTACTACAGTTTAACTAAAAGTTGATATTGTCACATACTTTTAAAAATATTTTTACTCTAAAAATATTTTAGAAAAGCTTTCTCAAATGTATCCTTTTTCAAATAGCACAGGCAAAGATTCAGCTGGGTACATATGCAAACTCAAGAATGCTATAAGGCTTCAGACACCTATATACCCAATTGAATGAATCTGTGCCCATTATGCATATATATCATTTGTTAGAGGACATTTATACTTTTATAGGCCGATTCGGGTTAAAATTCAGATAAATAAGTCTCACCTTAAAATAAAAAAAGTCACCATTTGAGTGCCACCAAGCGATCATACTAATATATATATATCCCTTTTAAGACAAAAAAAAGGTACCCTTTTTATATGTTTTACAGTGTACTATACTTATGTATAAAGTGTTGGGTTCACGTGTAAAAGGTCAAAAAAATGGAAACACGCCATTAGTACTCAATGTGGTTAAAGTCATTACTTATTTATATATTGTTAATGATGGTAATGGTGTTGGTAAGTACAGTTAATTCTGTTTGCATAAAGCAAACTGATTGCAGACAGTTTCTGACATGGCGAGTAAGATCGAGAAGATGGTTCCGTTTTGATCCAACCTTTTTTTCTCTTTTTCTTTTTTGTGGAATCTGTCGTACTTAAAAACGAAATGGGTATATTTGTTTGGGTTCATCACAAGATCGACAACTAAGACTTTCTTTCAAAATAACCAGAATCAATTTGAACTATTTTATATATATATATACACAGATACATCCTGACAAGCTCTGTTTTGCTTCTTCAATTAAAATAAATTAAGGAAACGAATTGAGATCCAAAATAAAGCCAACGTGGCATGATTAGCATGAAATTAAAAATTAGCTATTACCGGCCTACTTGGCTACTTGTAGATAGAATCTACCAACTGTCACCACGTAAGCTTTTATTTATATTCATATATATATATATATATATATATATACACGTAAGACGCCTGCATGCTTTGCTTGAATGGATTGGGAAATGCTGTATAAGATCATAGATTCAAATCTCATCTCTTACATCATTTGTATTAATTGGGTACAGATTTTTTTGGCTTTCAGAAGTATCCTTCTAACTTTCCGATCGAGGCTAATAGTTGACAACTACAAAATATTTCTCACTATCTTTCTTAAAGTTGTATAAGATATCAAGTTAGGAAACAAAATCTAATTCAACTGGCACATGTAGTGCAATGGACAAAAACTCACTTCAAGAAGCTTAAAATAATATTTGTAAGAGCTTTTAGTAAATTTTTTTTTTTTTTTGGACGGTAAATAAATTTGATAAGAGAGGGGAAAACAAGAACACCAAATTACAACCGATAGTATACAAAACCCGAAGCATCCCTAGAAGCAAGAGACAAAATTTGATTTGGGATACCACGAGAAAAAAAACATTTTAAAAGAGCCAGATTGATTAGCTAACCAATCAACAGACGCATTTAACTTTCTCCTAAATTTTTTGCAATAGGCTATATAATATATAGGTCAGGCTATTAGCTAGCTACTTGGAAAATAAATAAATGATGGATACGTATCATTCATAATTTAACAAAAACAAAAAGGGATGATATATTTAGAGATCAGGCTTGAAACCACTTGCAAAATAAATAAGCTGAAAAGATAAGTTCTTGTTGAATTCTCAAAGCAGTGGAAAAGGGCCAATTCTAGAGAGAAGCCATGTGGTCCGCATCAGCTTTGCCTGCAAATCAACAAGTTGCTGCATGCTCTGGAGGCTCTTGATTATTAGGTGCCCTCAAGCTGT
Organism: Paratinospora sagittata; assembly: GCA_035771175.1. NCBI lineage: Eukaryota > Viridiplantae > Streptophyta > Magnoliopsida > Ranunculales > Menispermaceae > Paratinospora > Paratinospora sagittata. The sequence continues at coordinate 42,676,054 of CM069591.1, read as the reverse complement.
AGCTTACCATTTAATTAATTATCTCTTTACAAGAATGATGTTAATTTATTTAATAGTTACTGTGCCTAAGACAATCTCTGACGCTAAAGGAAGACCCATTTTGTTGCCATTTGTTCATCTCATCAAAACGTTTTTCTCATTAGACAACTTCTTCTACTTGCTTTAAATTTTCCTTTGGATGACAGCGGGTGTAGTGCTTTAGATAGATGACCGTACCAAGAGAAGAATCAAAATAATTTAGGAGTTTTGAAAATGATTTGGAGTACTCTATATATAGATGTGTTAAAGAACTTTCTGTGTATATACCAATTGCTCTCATAATTGACATGTTCTTAGAGTGTTGTAAGCTTTCATATTCTATTGATACGATGACTTACTACATAATCACATCATCAAATAAAGAAAAAAAAAACTTGTAAGAGAAAGGCCACTTAATTATTATTAAGTCTGGGTATCTATAAACTGAAATAATAGTTTCATATCAAATATGATAAGTACATTACATAGAATATAAATTGAGATCTCACCTTTTACTGATTAAGTTGGGCATAATATTAAGTTGGGCATAATATTGACGTCAGTAGAGATTTAAGTCTGCCTAACAAGTGATATCAAAGTTGATGATTCAACTGAAATATATTGATGTCAAGGTGGAGCACATATAGGTGCTCATGGTCACCAAAATAATAATCTCATATAAAAAATGCCCCCCCACAACAACTATATCATCAACAACAAAGTATGATTTTGAGTCGGTTTAAGCTAAAGAGTAATAGCATAAATTTGTTAGTTTAGCTTTGATAAATTGATTAATTGGCTTAACCAAGTCTTAGAAAAAAAGATCCACATAATTTACAGAACAAGAAAATTCTAAAGGTGTCATGAATATACTCACCTGCTTCATCGTAAGTAGTAGTAGAGACCAAGAGGAAGAAGCAAAGAGTACCAAGAGGATGCATAAACATCAACCATGATGACTCAAACTCGAATCTAAGTAACGTTGAAGCGCATTTAAAAAAAAAAATCTCAATTTGGTATAATTAGACCTCTTTCTCTCTCTCTCTCTATGAAGGTGCCTTGAATTCCAAACATAATTAAGAAATGTGCGGTGCTGCTACCACTCTCCAAATCCCAATCTCCAACTAAGACAAAGGGTTGTTATAAAAAGAGAGATTCGCGGGATACACTCATGACACCAAACCCACGCTGTACCAAACACTTGGGTCTAGTATCCGTTGCATGATGTTTTCTCCATCCCACCCACCAAGCCGAAAGTACTCCCTTCCAAAAGTTAGTCAATACATATAAAGCAAATATAACAAATATATATATATATATATTGGTTGGATCTAAGCTAAAACACGTAAAAAAAAAATCTTACCCTTTTATAGTAACAAAAGGCCTTTTTTTCTAAAGAGAAAAAATAAAACCTTTTAAAACTTTTTAAGGAGAAAAACTTTCCTCGTAAATTTATAGCTGCGGTTGGGTTACTACATGGCGATATAAAAATATTGTGGGATACGGAGCTGGCGTTCTCCACTGCGGTGGTGCGCCCACATTCTGGCTACGATCAGGGCGTGACAAAAAGGCCTTATAAGTCTGATGGCCCAAACCAAACTAAACTTAGGTTCGTAACAAGGACAATATCTTAAGATATGCACGTGTGCAACATACATGTGCTTTAACGAAGTATACGTGCAACATTCAATGAACATATAATATGCGTTTAGCATTCAAATATGAAACTTACCCATTACTCATTACCCATCTCTTACTAGAATTTGAATCATGAAAAGGAGTGAAAGCAGATTTGAGAAAAAGAAGAGGAAAAAAAAGAGAGAGAGAGAGAATAATCTGAGGAGGATTCCGATGCTGGGATGTAGAGTGGAAGAAGACAGAGGAAGAGACGACAGGGGAGGGGAAGAGCAGAGGTCGGCATCTAGCGGTTTGGGAGACACTTGAGGGCATAACGGTGAGAGAGAGAGGTGCTTTTGATTTTGGAAGGGAAAGTGTGGGCCAGTCCTTGTCTCGGCCGCTTCCGACACTGCTAAAGCACCGTCGTGGGTCGTGGCCTTGAGAGTTAAGAGAGAGAGAGAGAGAGGCCTAAGTGCTTTTCTTTCTTTTAATTAAAAGTCAGTCAGGCCTTACTCCATCTTCCATCCATACAAAAAACACAAAACACACCACGCTATGCCACTATGTGCTCTTCTCCTCTTCCCATGCTGCTTTGCCTCAACCCCTCAAACCATCTCTCCCTCCCTCCACCGACACCTCTTGTCCTCCAATCTAAACCATTTATATATCTCTTCCTTATTCTCGATCTTCTTCCCTCTCTCTCTCTCTTACGCACTCTTATAAGGGCCAAAGTTCTGTCAATTTTACTTTTGCATGTTTGATATTTAGGCCCTTGAGTCCTACATTTCAATTCCATAGGTCCTAAACCCAAACCCCCCTTTCTTTATGAATTTGTTTAAAAAAAAGACATAAGAGCGTCGCAATTTTTATTAGAAGTCGGCTCAACTTAAATCATTTGTGATATATATTTTTATTATTTTATATAAAAAAAATTAATTTAATTATAAGAATAAGGGTAAAGAAAATTAATAATTAAAAAGTTAAAGATAAGACTTTAAAATCTAAGTTCAACTTTGGTCGTACGTCATTATTCCCCAACATAAAAAATCTTAATACATCTCAGAGAGTGCGGTGTTATGATGAATTATACAACTAACTATTAACATTTTATTTTCTCATCAAAAAACACAAAAATAAATTTATTTGATTAAATTTAATAATTTTTAATATTTTATTCAGATAACAACTTTAATATTTTTTTATTTTTATTTTCGAATCTCAAATCAAATATAGCAAAAAATACAGCCTTATTGAGTTTTCATTTTCCAGGTATAAAACTGTCAATGTAACATTATTAACTTTCTCTTTCTACATAGAGGGCCCCTTTTGTAACAGATGACAGTATGCCAAAATCAACTTCATATATAATGGTAAGGGAATCAGATAACTGGTGTAAGGATGAAATGGTTAAAAAAGGAAGAAGCTAAGTATATATAAAGATATTGAATGATTAAAAGATGATGGACCCAAGAGTCAGCTGTGATGCCTTGAAATGGCAGAGAAGGAATGGTGACAAGTGGGAGTGTAGACCCAAATGCCACAAACTTTACACTCTAAAATGGGTACGACTCAGCCAGACCCCCCCACACACACAAACGAAATAAACACAGGGACAAAGGTGGAGCAAAGGTCCTAATAATGACTGAAAATAGGAAAATTGGTGAAGACAATTGCAATGTTCCAAACACCACCCTCTACTTCCTTCCTTCCTTCCTTCCTTCCTTCCTTCCATTAGCTCCTAAAGTGGGATGCTATCCTCTCTGCTTTCACAGCCAACACCATGCCCTCCATGCCCCCTTTCGCCCTTTTGCTTTAAAACTTTTTTTAAGGGGACTATAATTGAAGGCCTTGCATATAATTTTGTAATTTTTTTTTCCTTAAATACTTTTAATTTAAATAAGTTTGTCTGATTTGTGATTTTGATATAATTTTTTATATTAAGAAATAAAATTCTGAAAATAACTTTTTCGAAAACATTTTTATAAGTAAAATTTATAAAAACTATTTTCAAACTCGACCAACTAAATACGGTTTTTTAGATTTTCGAAACCAAGTAGAGCTTAAAAAAACACAAAATTATATTAAAAAATTTGAAAATACTAAAAATGCATTTGATTGGTTGAATCCAACAGGGGTTTTTAAATTTTTGGTTTTAAAAACAAACTCTTTGCGGAAACAATAAAAAGTCGTTTCTTTAATTTATTCTTTTCATATATTGCATTTCTGTTTTTGAATTACAAACCAAACATAGCATTATTTTCATAAAAACCTAAAGGGTTCTTTTCTATTTTAGTTTTCTTGTTACTTGAATTTTAATAAAAAAAAAAAAAAGGGAGCTAGCTAAATCTTTTTTCTTAGTCTATGAGCTTCAACTTATAGCCTAGTGACTTGATAACATAAGCAATCTTGAGTCTAACTTACCCAATTTTTAGGTTAATTTAAAAATGCAAATGAAGATTTTGAATTTATATATATATATATATATGAATGGTACTGTTTTAAAGTGCATATATACCAACATAACATTGATACCCTACATTTTCTAATGGTTTCACAATTATCATCATGGACCCTCTTAGCCACGTTTTATTAATGATCAGTGGAGGATCCTTACTCTAAAAAAGAAAACATAAAGTGAGAATTAACAATCATTATTCTACTCCCATTTAAATTTAATAGATATATGTTGATGAGTTTGTCACTACTTAGCAATGACCCATTTGTTCTTTTATCTCTAGCTATACATCTAGCTAGCTACCAACCATTATAACAAAAAATAATAGTATTAATTAAATAAAAAAAATGAAATAGACTCACTTGCTCCTTTCCAATACCAATTTTTGTTTGTGTAGGGAACATGTTTTCTTCATATTCCCATATCATATATGCCTTGTGAAACCTTTTGCCCTACTTTTTTTATTTTTGCAGGTGTGGAAGCATTTAGGCCACCCTCTTTTTGGATTACTACTTGAGATTTAATAATAATTCTTGTGACCCTTAATTGCAAAGACAAGTAAAGGATTTTCTATACAATAGAGGACCCCAAATCCTGTTACTTGTGACTTAGAAAGGGTTGTCCTAGAAGTGTAGGGGCAGTGGGGGAAGGCTGATTATTAACTTCTATTAATAGTAACCACTTTCTTCTCCTTCTTTGAAGAATCAATTCCATGGACCCTATTCTCTCTATTATTATTATTTATCTACTCAGGGAACCAATGAAAAAGTAAAGGAAAATAAATTAAGAAATAAGCTTTTTGTACCAAAATATTAAACAAAAAAAGAAAAGAAAAAACTATATGTAGGAAGAGTACTAGAATATCATTGATGCTACTTGGATTGATTTTGAAGACTTATTTTGCTTTTCCCTTGCACTACCTTTAAGAAGAGAATGCTTGGCTATATGATAAATTAAAATTGTATTAAACTAGTCTGTCAATTATTTCTATCAATATAATTATATATTATCATAATCCAAATAGTTTTTCTAGACTTTTCAAATTTATCCATATTTCATATATTTATTTTACTAGAGCATTAATTAAGTTATAATTGATGAAGGGCCGGTGAAATGATATTGAATAAACTTATTACAGTAACTCCAATACCTACATTTAAGATTATTGCAATTATCAACTAACTTCACTCCTCATGACTTAAAAAAGTTAATAATGACAATAATTTTACAAGAAATGATATTAATCATTAATTAATATCTTACAAATATGTTAACTGTTAATTAATTTAAAGATAGAATGGATAAGTATTGATCTATATATATCAAACAATTATAATTAGCATCATTCTAAACATGCACTCAAATACTTCCATCCATACAATCCAATGTAGTACTAAAAAAAAGAAAAATTCATTAGTCACATGTAACATGTGATTTGACGAGCTAAACAAATTTTAAACAAAAAATATATATAATCTCATGTACGTGTGTTTCAAATACAAGATTATTAATTTATTGTATTCATGAGCTAATTTGATAGTTTGATTGTATAATTTCTATTTTAATATAAGAGTCAAAGAACCTTGATCTTCATTCTTTGAAGCTCATTCAGGGTCCAATTCCATAACCAAAATACTATGCAGGCTTAATATACACATATTATACTTATTTATATATATATATATGGTCTCATTCCATCTCTGTAGAATTTATTTTATTTCTTCCTTATTGTTTAATGTATTATTCTAATAAGAACGTTCTAGACGAGTTGATGACTAAGATCACCTAATTAATTAATAATCTTGACATCATTATCATCCTTTACAAGTTCCCTCCCTTAAAATAAAATAAATTGATTCCCTATTGCTTAAACATGTAATATTCATTTATTATTTAATACCAACCCGTTTTATACATACCAACCAAAATAAAAAAATAAAAAAATAAAAACCTAAAAAAAAAAATCTCTAATCAATTAACAGGCCCTCTAACGAAAATTTGTAAAATAAGAGTCCTCTCATGTAATTCTATCAAATTACCAAATCCAATAAGTTTCTCATCTCCGTCTCCCACCAAAATTTTCAATCTTTAATTTAATTGCACTTAACTAATTGATTTGCCTTCCAATCTCTTCCATCTAATTATTTAAAATAAATGATAAAGGCAGATCAATATCAAACTCAGTGTACTCGTACGCTCAAATCATCGTTCTCACTTCAAAAATTAAAATTACATGTAGAACTATATCTTTATATTTATTAATTATTAATTATATATAGTAAGATGTATAAAAGACACGTATCAACAAACATGAAGTTGTAATAGTTATAATTGTTTTATAATTAAAACCAAAATAAATAATAACGTCGGATTCACACGTATGGGCACTTCAAACGTACGTAATGGTCAAAAAAAGCCAACGTCGTAACGGCGTTATCCAACCCATGAAATAAAACGCGAAGTTGACGAGACGGCGAAGAGGAAGTTTCGTTAAAACCTGTACGAGACCTCTTCGCCGTCATTCTCACAAAAGATCGAGGACATTTTAGACGTCCTTCTCCTTCATATCCCCTTCCTCTCACGCACACACTCATCAATCTCAGAGAAAAACCGGTCAGAATTGTCCACCTGAACCCCCCTTAAATACCCCCAAAATCCTCCATTTTTCTCCATCTTCTTCTTCTTCTTCAACAACAACAACTGAACCAAACACCCTTTAATCTCTTCTAAAAAATCTCTGTTTTTTCTCTCAGAAAATGGGCTTTCCTGTAGGCTACACTGAGCTTTTTCTTCCAAAGGTTCTAATACACGTATTATCTATTCTGGGTTTCATCAGAAAACTCATCTCATGGCTTTTCCGTTCACTGGGTCTCGGAGATTTTCTCGAATCCGACATTACATGGCAAGATCGACCGACCCATCTCCCGGAATTCCACTCCGTGTCGGCAGTTCTAATCCGTGAAATCTTGCCGGTTGTGAAATTCGAGGACTTGGTTTCCGACGACGTGGACACGCCGGACAGCTGCGCCGTTTGTCTTTACGAGTTTGAAGGGAGAGAGGAAATCCGGCGGTTGACGAACTGCCGGCACATTTTCCACCGGAGCTGTTTGGACCGTTGGATGGACCATGATCAGAAGACTTGTCCTCTTTGTAGAACGCCGTTTATACCTGATGATATGCAGGAAGAGTTTAATGAAAGGCTTTGGGCTGCTTCTGGGATTAATGATTTTTATGGAGAGAACTCGCCGGTTTCCGGTTTGTAGTTAAATTAATATTTGTTAGTTAGATTTATGGAAATGGGTATTTGTTTGTTTTTTTTTCTTTCTTTTCTTGGGGATTATGGTGATGATTTTTAAGTGATGTATATACCAAAAAAAAAAAAAAAAAGATGAAGAAGATGAAGAAAGAAAAATGTCCGGGAACCGGAAAGAGATGGTTTTGTATACATTTCGTTGAATTTTAGAAACTGGGTCTCTTATAAATTGTTCTTTATTTGTTGTTTACTTTTTTTTCTAATTTTTATTTGGATTTGATTTTTGATATGGGTATATGGATCTGGAAGAGCACATTAAATGGGTAGTTTCAGAATGCAGTGTTGATGATGATCAATGATCAAAACAGAGACAAGTGATTGGATTTGGTATAAATATATATATGTTTTCTTTTTTTCTTTTTTTGGGGGTCAGTAAAATCCGAATTCTACGGATCCTGTCACCGAGCTGCCATTAAATTCCTTACTGGTTTGAATTCTGGGCGGTATTGTTTTGAACAAAAACAATTTCATTCTAATATTTGGATGAAAATCTGAAAATGGGTTTTTTGTTCCGTACTCATGTCTGCATCTCCTGCAATCAGCTATTTCTGTTTTACAGTTAATTTTTTTTAGGAAAGAATAACAAATGCTAGAATATTATTATTATTAATTGCTTTTATTTTTCTCCCAATAGAGAATTCTGAAAATGGGAATTAGAGAAAGCAGTGGGCATAGGCCATCGTGGAATGTCAGAGGCTTTCTTTCTTCTGCAACTCTAATCATGAGACTATAGTGTTACAGTGGTTTTTTCCACTACATGTATAGGTTATTCTAGTAGGTCTGTTTTGAGAAAGATTAGGCCCAGAATTTTAAACCCATAAATAAAGCCCACAGAATTTAAACCCAATTGGATAGTAATAATAATAATAAATTAATAATGATGTGAAAAGTAGTATTAATTGTATTCTATTCCGAGGGCGGATTGAATTGAATTGAATAGAATATAATTAGATTAAATTAAAAATAAAGTAATTATATATTTGGCACAATAGGATAAATTTTAAATTGAAAAGTTAAAAACTTAAATTAAGTTAAAAACCTATTAATTCCATATCTCAAATTTCAACTATACCGGGGCTCAACTATAAACAATTAAAAAAATAAATAAATAAATAGATTGCAATTGCAGCTATTCGCAAAACGTGACTTTTTGTGAATCGTTGCAATCGCAAGATTTTGATTTTTTTTTTTGTAGAATAAGGAGGGGAGGGATTATTTAATTTAGACCTAAATGTTGAGATTATTTAATCCCGTTGCAACAAGAGAAGAAGGATAGATAGAATTATTTTTAATCTTATTCACTTGATAACCAAACATATCTTATTCGTTTGGTGTGCATGATAAGATAAGATTATTTTTATGAGATTGAATAGAATAAGATAAGATAGGATGTGATTAAAAATAAAATAATATTGTGTTTGGTATAACCATAGGATTAAAATAAAATTTAATTTAATTAATTTTTTTAATTTTTTTTTAATTACATTAAAAAAATATATAAGGTCACTGGTTTTGGGGATCGCCTGGTTTTGGTTTGCGATTTGCAAAACCAATTTTTTTTTTTTTTTGTACAAAGAAAAAAGAAGAGGAAAAAGATGAGGAAGACGATGAAGAATGGCAGGGAAAAAATAATTATCGACTGGTATCCCGTAAGAGGCGGATAAAGTTAGTGGGTGAGATTATTTGTAATCTTATCCCACACACCTCCAAACACTCATATCCCATACTATCCTCCCTATCAAATAGTTCCTTAAAGTACGACCATAAATACTCAAAGACGTCGTAGGCCAATAAATTGTGGGAGGTAACTCAAACTCGAGACCTTTAGGGTAGTTGTGCTTATACCTGAGTGTTAGTAGATAACTTTGCTTTTTATAACTTATTATTGATATATAGTTATAGCTAAGAAAATTGTTATTTTCTAATAAAAAACAGCTTTTCTTAAAAAGAAATAAGAAAGTTTTGTGTGCTTTTTATTATTAATTAAAAAAAAAAAAACAGAGTTGAAACTTGTTCTTTCTCATTTTCTTTGTGAAAAAATACTCGCTTATGTAAACTCAAAAAAATATAGGAAAATTTTCTTAAGATACAAAAAAAAATATATACATATGTATACTTTCCTCAAATAAAATAAAAAACCGTTCAGCTATCAAACATATTCTTTTAGTTTTTGACTAATATAGAGCAGCCTTTTAGTAATTAAATTATATTTTTTTCAAGTGTTTGGTTGTTAAATGTAGCAGACCTAATAAGACCGGCATCCTGATGTCTTGACTAAAATCATTATAATTAAATTTTAATCTGTTAATAATTAATAAGTTTGAAAACAATGGTAGTACGTACATACGAAGTTCAACAGGTCATAGGTTCTTCATAAGTTTCAAAGAGAGATTGATTTGTTAAAAGGTCAAGATGTAATTAGCAGTATTTTAATGAGAGGGAAGAAAAAAGAAAAAAGGTTTGGTTTTAGCCGCCCTTATCAATCATATTGTTCAACTACTGTTATTACTACTGACTACAATTTTTCCAAGTGTTAGGTTCCTTAGGTGTGATAGGTAGAAAATTTATTATTTCTTTTTGAAAAAATAAACCTTTCTTAAGAAAATAAAAAAAATGATTTGATTCCCAAGCCGGCCAAACCACCATATGGTTGAAAATAAGCACCAAGGTGCTGGTATGTGTAGAGTGAAAACGGGTCAGGTCGAATCAGTCAAGTTGAGTCCTATTAAATAGCTTATATTAGTAATAAAATATGTTAGATTATCACGTATTCAATTTATTAAATTACTATTTAAACTTTAAAATATGAGATTTTTTTTTTGAGAACTCATATATGTACAAGGTTAAACTACTTTTAAACTTGACTTATAAGAATGAAAATGAATAGAGAGTTGATGGGTCTTTATAGAGAATGTGAGTTTTTCATTCTTCTCAATAAGAAATGTGAGACTAAAATAAGAACTTTTATCTTTTAGTTACGAGTTTCTTACTCGGATTAATTTTTTAATTTCTTTTTTTTTCTTTTTTGTCTTATGATACGTCAATCACAATTATTTGTAGGATAAAAATAAAGCATTGAAAACTGAATTGACCAAGGAAGTCGACATGTATATATCAATGTAACGGTAATAAATAAGATATTTAAATCACAACGCCCGAGGGTTTAAAAAAAAAAAATTCCTCAAAAAGAAAAAAAGGTTAAAAAGAACAAAGAAAAGTCTAGGTTTTTTGAATTTTCAATATAAATTTATCATGGAATACAAACTTGTTCCACTCTAACAACGGCCCTTTCTGAAACATCGATTCAACGCTGTTACGATAAAAAAAATATAATTTTCAACGTTTTAACAAAAAAAACCTTTCCATCAGCTTCTCCGATTGGCAGTTGCCTTTTAAAAAACGTACTTCTCACTCCAGTCGCATAAGCTGCCTCAAACAGGGCCAACGTGTCTGTATTGAATAAGTTGAGAGAGTCGTATCAAGACTAGATATATTTGGTTAAAAACATACCAACTTTTTACATAGAAATTAGAAAGTGACAGTCAGTTACGTAACTTACATTACATGTAACAATGTAATAACATTACCTATTTTACTAATTATCGATAAAACTTAGTATTTTGGTTGAGTGCAAATTAAACAAACTAATTATCCAATCATTTCAAACTTGACTACTTGAGTTTCTACCAATTTAATTCAACTACTCTCTCTCTCTCTCTCTCTCTACACAAATAAGGAACGACGGCACTTGCCCAAATTTGTGGGACACGTAAAGAAAATTGAACAAATAAAGAATATTTGGAAGGAAAAATGGTAATCAACAAATTATAGTATGAGTTTATCATCTTACCTACAAATAAAGACTCGTAGCCAACTAATATTATGGTACGAGTAAATGAGCAGCTTTCCTGTTCTTTTCTTAAAATGATTTGTCAAAAAGTACCTTTAATGCCTTACTAATGTCAAAAAAATCACGCCAACTCATACAAATTCCATCTCCACGCTCTATTTTCTGCTTATGCAGTTTTACAAATATATTTTGCGTGAATCCAACATGCTGATTCTGCAACAAAAAATTTAAATGGAGTCGTACATAATTAGCAAAACTAATCAGTGGTCTCAGCTCTTATACAAAGTATCTCTTGATCTTTATCTTTATCTTTTTTTTCTTTTCTTTTTTTCTGAAATACATGAAACAACAAAAGATTAACTCAATCTATGTAATTAGATGTGCATCCAACTCTCTATCTGTTCCCTAATTCCTCAATAATTCAAATAATTAATTATAAAGCATGCAATAAACAAGCTGAATAACAAAAAAAAGGGCTTCCTCACACGGAAAAATGTTCATTCTACTCAAGGAAAATGTTCATTGCACTTGTCAGTTCACCAAAAGGGGAGGATCTGGGATTTTAGCGTTTGCTAAGAGGATTCATTTTGTCCCTGAGGTAGTAAAGCTTCGCTCTCCTTACTTTCTTCTTGTCAAGCACCTTCATCTCCTTTATGTTTGGGGAGTATCTGTCACCACCCATTTCAACAGTTCTTAAATAAGAATAAAAGAACAGGAAATTAAGAGATGTATACATCGTGACTTCTGAAAGTACTACAAATGATCAAAAACATAGATAGCAGTAAATGGCATTGGAAAAGCAATAAGTTCCCCATTTCTTTTGAAGTTATAATGAATTTAATTGCAGTTGATGTTAAATAATAAGCGGTGGTATGCAGCTAATTCCAAGGATGAAAAAAGGTCAGGTAAAAGCCAGCTTTAACTGACGCTGAGTTTTTCAGGTCCAC